>CADEHL010000363.1:0-40354 GCA_902827135.1 Harpagifer antarcticus
AAAGTTGTATGGGACTCTGGTGTCTTTCGGTCCTCAAACCATGATTGTTCCACTGGTCCAAAAAACCCCGTAGGTCATGGTTTATGCGTGGGAGATAGACATAATGCAGGGCCCACAAGTGCATTTCATTGTCTATGCCTATTATGCCTTCACTCTCCAGGAAGTTGAAGAGGTCGTAATAGACATTGGTCACACCTCGCCACAGGTCACCCCAGAGCCGTTCTATTCTCTGGTTGTGGGTGCTTCTTCCACGGAGAGCACTGCCTCTGTGAAAGCCTCTGAAGACGTTCATCATTAGGCAGACAGCGTAGTTTTCGCCCCCATGGTCGGTTCTGACCCTCGAGGGCACACCATACTTGGCCACCGCATCCAAGAAGCTGTCCATCACAGTAGCGCTCCTGTTGTTGTCTGAGGCCCGGAGGAAGACGACCAGCCGGCTGTACCCATCTATACCCCCATGAATGACAATCCTCCACCTAAAACAAAAACATGAAAAGTATATGGGTTTATCCGCTTCATGCTGTCCCGCACTCTGCGTCTCTGTATCCACATCTGCTGGGCCTGCAGCTGTGCCCTGACAGATTTGGGGCCAATCTGGTTATTCCCAGCCACTATCTCTTTGATGAGGTCGTCTAGAGCAGCATCTGAGATGGTGGAGTATGTCCCAGAGCGCAGCATGTGGAACTGCCTGAAACATAAACATGTTTTAAATATATAAGACCTACGGTATTCAGATTTACTTTACAACATGCAGAGTGTAACAAGGCCACAACCCCTCCTTGGGATGTTTACAATAAAGAGACAAGAAGCCCATTCCAATATTGAAGAAATTGCTACATACCTCAATCGCCGTCTCACTGTGCGCAGAGATACTTTTAATATCTGTGCCATCTTTGTAGCTGTAAAACCACAGCTCCTCAAAAAAGAGAGTTGCTCCCTCGAAATGCTGTATTGTGGGGGACCTCGACCACCCAACAGAATGAGTGGGGCGTGGTAGCCAGAATGACCTGCAACAACAGCAAAGGATTAGATTACATTTATTGTCATTGTTGCATTTCTGTCGTTGTGCCAGAAACCCACACTTTAGTGTCATTGCCCAGCCAAAGGTTACGATGAAAAGGAAATGCAGTTTGGCATTAAACCAGTGGACATGCAACACACTATAGTTAAAGTATACAGTATGAACAAAAGCATAAAATGTGGATGGGGATATATCCAGTCTCTGATAGTGTGACCTTATTATGACAGTGCTGTTTGATTCTGAAATTGTATATATATATATATGGTAACACTTCATATTAAGGTACACAAATTAACCATCAACTAGTTGTTCATTAACATGCATATTAGCAGTATATTGGCTCTTTATTAGTCATTATAAAACCCTTATTAATGCCTTATTCTACATGACCATATTCTACAAGTAAAAAGCCATTAGTTGAGAGTTTTTCCTCAATAACCCTCTAATTAGTGCTGATTTGTTGCAAGTAAGGAAGTTGTTGTACATGAGTTTGGGTCTTAATATGCTCTGCTCAATATGGGTCTAATAAGGCAGTAGTAGCACAAGAATAATAAGACATTAAACTACAAGTGTTAATTGTGTCTAATTAACTCAAAATTAGGTATTTCTATCTAAGAACATGTTCCCTATTCTAAAGTGAATTCTTGTTCATAACCAATAAGCTAGTAATTTGACTCTAATTGACCTGAACAGGTTCCCTATTCTAAAGTTGCCTCCTCTTCACACTTTGTAAATACATTATAGCACACCACTACTGAAATTAACCTCAATAGCACATGAACAAAGTAGGCTCACGTTGAAATATCTGTTTTATTCAAATGTAACCACTTAAAAGAGGTTCAGACACATCACAAACATTTAAAGTGTCTTTAATCGTTCAATCGCTTTTCACTGACAGTGTAAATTTGCTATCTGCAACATCTGCTACCTTTCACAGGCTTCACACTTTATATTTTTTTCTAATGTCATGCAAAAGCATTCCAAGTGGTCCATATCTGTGATGTTTTCCACGCCAGTAAGTCCACTCAATGACATCCAAATGATCTTTTAACGAACTTTGTGTCCGATTTCCTCTAAGTCTCCAGATAGTTGTCTTGCAAATACCCCAAAATCTCTCTACGTTCTGTGTATGTGCACCTGTAACGGGGTCAACAAAAGATTCTTGATGGTTGACAGTCAGGTGATTATAACCTTCGCCCTGAAGCCATCTGAAATGACTGAGCTTCCGTTCTTAATGTGCTTCTTTATGAGAGGCATAAGATGTCTGGCTGAGCGGCGACGCACGATCTTGAGAACGGGTCTTCTCCTGTCATTTCTGATTCCAAGCATTCCGAACACCCAGGAACTCCTGTTGCTCGCCCGTCCTCTGTTGTACTGAAAATGACAAGAGTATTATGGAGCAGTGCATGTTTACAAATATTCAACTGTCCTGAGGTGCAGGAATAACGTGACATTTCCCTTTATGGCATAATTGAACTGTATATCTTATTCCAAAACGCAACAGTCATTTCTCATAGATAACGATACTGACACAATTTTACAAAAGGCTACTACAGTATTTAGTTTTGACACACAAAAATGATCCTTCTCTTTGTTCCATGGGAGAGAAAATTGTATATTTATGCAACCTATGGCCACATAGAGCTGTGGACAATAATGCACAACCACCTGAGCCACAAACAGTGGGATGGGTAAAAGAGGTTTACATACACTTGGAATGACTACATTAAAATGGCTGTCTGCAGTTTCTTCAAATAAAGAATGTTTTAAAATATTTTCCGTATAGCATCACCATTGTATATTTCTACATGGAATACTGTATGCATTTGTTTTCAATTATTAATCACACAGCAGTGAACTGTTCGAGCATGTTCAGAACAGTTGTTAAAATGCTTTACAATTTACAATACACTCTACTACTTTATTACATTACATTACATTGCATTTAGCTGACGCTTTTATCCAAAGCGACTTACAATAAGTGCGTTCGACCAACAAAATACAAACTTGAAGAAAACAGAATCATAAAGTACATCAGGTTTCATAGAGCCAAACATTTCAAGTGCTACTCAACTGGCTATAGATAAGCCAGTCCTTTATTAGTATATAAGTGCTTTGTTAATAGTTCTATCGCTCGAAGTGGAGCCGAAAGAGATGAGTTTTCAGTCTGCGCTGGAAGGTGTGTAAGCTATCTACTGTCCTGATGTCAATGGGGAGCTCATTCCACCATTTTGGAGCCCCTTCGCAGCAAGAGTGCAGCGAGCCGTTTGGTTGATGCAGAGCGGAGTGCACGTGCTGGGGTGTACGGTTTAACCATGTCCTGGATGTAGGAAGGGCCAGATCCATTCGCAGCATGGTACGCGAGTACCATTGTCTTGAAGTGGATTCTAGCAGTTATCGGAAGCCAGTGAAGGGAGCGGAGGAGCGGCGTGGTGTGGGAGAATTTAGGAAGGTTGAAGACCAGACCTTTATGTATAATTAGCAATAATAGTCTATGATAGACACAGTGTTGTACAGCAGAAATGGTGAAAATAAATGTTAACTTTCTGTGTATTAAAAGTATGTACAGTATAGTGTCTCTACATTAAGTAGCTCTGTTAAGGACAGGCTTATGCAAGATCATAGGAAATAAACTTGTTTTAATTATGTATTGTTTGGACATCAAGGTAACAATCTTAAAGTGTTTGCATAGTTTACACACCTTTCTTTTATGGCCAAATTTGCTTTCATCGATCATAACAACTTCACTTCATCTTCCAATGGTCTGCTGGCCTCTTCTTCTCACTCTTCTCATGGCAGATTTACAAACACTCCGCAGCTTGTCTGCGAGCTTAGTCAGAGTTGCAGAGCTACGAGTAATTCCTTCCTGCAGCATGTCCACTTGTCGCAATCGAAGGCCTTGGGCAAATCTGTAAACAATCCAGTTAGTTAGGAGGGGAGGTTAAACCCAATTTTTAAGTGGTCATGGGTGTACAGTACATTTCCATATATACACATTTCATGAATGATTTAGAACCACTCACCTGTAGATGAAATGCATCCATGTTTGCAGTCGCACATGGGAATTCTCAAACATGGAGCCACTTCGGATGGACCTTGAATATGTTTTCCCTTTGTGACATGAATCCCGGCACATCCTGATGATTAAACAAATTGGTTGAATCGAATTCTGATAAATTAAGTCTAGATTTGTAAGGTGTTGATACATCTAAGACATGGATTGAATATGGCGCAAGTCCTTTGTGTTATTCAACATTTCTAGGTATACTTGACAAGAAGAATTTAATCTACAATAATTAACTGAATAAGGAAGATATTTGAGTGTTACCACCTTAAAAAGTAGCCCACATGCAAATATAAATTATCAGCAGTGTGATTTGAATTATGACTTTCTAGGTGAGATTTAGCTGATAATTCCTCCTATTAAAAACAATTAGGTTTAATAATATAAATTATATAATAATTGACCATACCTATATAAGGTATATTTATACATTTTATTTTTCAAAATACCAAACAGATCATTTTTTAGCCATGCCTCGTTTCGCTCATTTTCGCTTTATTCCAAACCTGCCTATGAAAATTCTGAGCAGCAGCTGACCACGCCCCCAGCAGAAGAGCCGGCGAGAGTCACGTTACCATGCTTGCTGTGATTACGAGTGTGGAATACACATGTCATCTCAGAGCAATCCATGTGTTCAAGCATATTATCAATTTGATCCAGAAACTGAAGCAGCGGAGGTTTTGGTGGAGGTGCAAACATCTCGGTTGCAGCAGGACGTTTCTGAATGGTTAGTTGACAAGCTGTTGTCCCTATTTATTTTTACTCTGTTACGATGCTTGCTACTTATTCCATTCATATTTTGGCTAATTAGCAAGAATGCAATGTGTACAGTTTGTAACTTAGAGTTTGTAACGCAAACACAGCGATAAATATATATATTTATAAAGGGAGACATTCATATTTTCAGCATATATACAATGGCCTCATTGCGTTTAATAGTTTACAGTCCTTTTCTTCCAACATCGTGCAACAACCGTTGGAAAGTTCAATAACTTAGGGTGATAAAAAGTATAACTCCAACACCTCAGTTGTCAGCATTATGTGTTTCATGTGTTTTAAAAGCTCAGTTATTGACTTCTTTCTAAAGGGGTACATGTGCAACTTGCGCCACGATGCCTTCTGAACCGGAGCATGTGCTGCATGGAGGCAAGGCAAGGCAAGGCAAGTTTATTTATAGAGCACTTTTCAACACAAGGCAATTCAAAGTGCTTTACAACAAATGAAAGACATTAAGAAAATGGCATTTAAAATCAGTCATTAAAAAGAAAAGCTAATAAAATAAACATTAAAAGAAGAAATACATGGATAAACACTAAAAGAAAAAATACATGGATAAAAGTTACAGTGCAGTCTAAGATATGAATAGTTCAATTAAAAGCAGCGACAAAAAGAAAAGTCTTTAGTCTGGATTTAAAAGTAGTAAGAGTTGCAGCGGACCTGCAGGTTTCTGGGAGTTTGTTCCAGATATTTGGAGCATAATAACTGAACGCTGCTTCTCCATGTTTAGTTCTGACTCTGGGGACAGAAAGCTGACCAGTCCCTGAAGACCTGAGAGATCTGGATGGTTCATAATTTAGCAGTAGATCAGAAATGTATTTTGGGCCTAAACCATTCAAAGCTTTATAAACCAGCAGCAGTATTTTGAAATCTATTCTTTGACACACAGGAAGCCAGTGTAAAGACTTCAGAACAGGAGTGATGTGATCCACTTTCTTAGTGTTAGTGAGGACTCGAGCAGCAGCGTTCTGAATCAGCTGCAGCTTCCGAATAGACTTTTTAGTGAGACCTGTGAAGACACCATTGCAGTAGTCGAGTCTACTGAAGATAAAAGCATGGACAAGTTTTTCCAAATCCTGCTGCGACATTAGTCTTTTAATCCTAGATATGTTCTTTAGGTGATAGTAGGCTGATTTAGTAACTCTTTTAATGTGGCTGTTGAAACTCAGGTCAGAGTCCATGACTACACCTAGATTTCTGGCTTTATCTGTTGTTTTGAACATTGCAGACTGAAGCTCAGCGCTAACTTTTATACGTTCTGCCTTCGCTCCAAAAACCATTACCTCAGTTTTATCTTTGTTTAATTGGAGAAAGTTCTGACACATCCAGCCATTGATTTGTTCAATGCACTTACTCAGTGTTTGAATTGGAGCATAGTCTCCTGTTGAAACTGTTACGTAAATTTGTGTGTCATCTGCATAGCTATGGTAACTTATTTTGTTGTTTTTCATTATCTGAGCCAGTGGTAGCATGTAGATGTTAAAGAGAAGCGGCCCCAGGATGGAGCCTTGAGGAACCCCACATGTCATATTTGTCAACTCAGATGTGTATTTACCAATAGAAACAAAGTTGTTTCTGTCCTTTAAGTAGGATTCAAACCAATTTAGGACGGTTTCCGAAAGTCCCACCCAGTTTTCCAGTCGGTCTAGTAATATGCTGTGGTCAACAGTGTCAAATGCAGCACTGAGATCTAATAATACTAACACTGAAGTTCTGCCACTGTCTGTGTTTAAGTGGATGTCATTAAAGACCTTTACAAGAGCAGTCTCAGTACTGTGGTTTGGACGAAAGCCTGACTGGAACACATCGAAACAGTCATTTAAATGCAAAAAATTACTCAGCTGTTGAAAAACAACTTTTTCAATGATTTTACCTAGAAATGGCAGGTTTGATATTGGCCTGTAATTGTTCATTACTGAAGCATCTAGATTATTCTTTTTTAAGAGCGGTTTAATGACTGCAGTTTTCAGGGCCTGTGGAAAAATACCTGAGTGAAGAGATTTGTTTACTATATGAAGTAGATCTGAGGCCATGCAAGGCAAAACATCTTTAAAAAATCCCGTTGGAATAATATCAAGGCAGCAGGAGGAGGATTTCAGAAGTTGAATAATGTCCTCTAGGTTTTTATCATTAATCTGATGGAATTGTGTCATGGTGTTTGAATTGATGTTAAGTGGACACAGAGACAACACATTTGCTGTTCCTGATGCAGAGGCACTGACTGCTTGTCTTATTTTCTGAATTTTGTCAGTGAAAAAGGAGGCAAAATTATTGCACGCCCTGGTGGATAGAAATTCAGAGGCTACTGACACTGGGGGGTTAGTTAGTCTGTCGACGGTAGCAAACAAGGCACGTGCATTGTTTTTGTTTTTTGGTAATGATGTCAGAGAAGAACGATTGTCGTGCGTTTTTCAATTCCAAATTATAAAGGCCAAGTCTCTCTTTATAGATTTCAAAGTGAACCTGGAGATTTGTTTTTCGCCACCTGCGTTCAGCTTTTCGACACTCTCTTTTTTTCTGCTCTCACGGTCATGGCTTTTCTCCATGGAGATATTTTCTTGCCAGTCACTTCTTTTACCTTAGTTGGAGCAATGGCATCTATAATATTTTTAATTTTTGAATTAAAATGATCTACTAGCTCATTTACTGAGATGTTAGCAGGGGCAAGTGTGGAAGAAAAATTCTGAGTAAACATTTCCCTAGTGTTTTCAGTTAAATATCGCTTTGTGGTTACCTCTTTTTGAACATTTTTGTGAACAGAAATAGAGCTCTCAAAGAAAACACAGGAATGATCAGAGAGTGCAACATCAGTCACCACAACCTTAGAGATATTCAAACCCTTTGAGATAATTAAGTCCAGAGTGTGCCCCTTATTGTGCGTGGGCTCCGTCACATGCTGAGTCAGTCCATGGCTATCAAGAACACAAAACAGTTCTTTTGCCCCTCTGTCCTGAGGGTTGTCAACATGGATGTTAAAATCACCAACAATGACTAAACGGTCAAAGTCAATACACACTATAGACAGCAGTTCAGTAAAGTCATCATAAAAGCTTGCACAGTATTTGGGTGGTCTATAGATATTTAGGAACAGAGCTCGAGAGGAGCATTTCAGCTGAAGGGCCACATATTCAAAAGAAGCAAAGTTCCCATAAGATGTCTTCCTGCATTGAAGGGAATCATTGAACAGAATAGCAACTCCACCCCCTTTCTTATGCATTCTTTCCTGACTCATAAAACCAAAGTTGGGGGGGGGTTGATTCGATAAGAACAGCTGCACTATTATTTTGTTCAATCCAAGTTTCTGTTAAAAACATAAAATCGAGATTGTGCTCAGTGATAAAATCATTGATTAAAAATGTTTTTCCCGCCAAAGACCTGACATTTAATAAAGCTAGTTTAAGTTTGTTAAACACACTATCAGTCATGTTTTTTGTAACAAGCTGTCGCTGACATGGAATCACTGCTAAATTAGATGAATTCACACAAACGTTTGAGCGCTTCCTGTATCTACGATGATTCACCGCTCTTAATCTATTACCTATCAACACAGATATCGGCAAAGCTACAGGCAGGCAGGGCCCTGGCATGTCCTGGAAAGAGTTGAGAGTGCCATACGCCCTTGAGCCTGGACCCAGCACACATCAGTAAGCATTTTGTACACACACATCCTTATCAGGCTTCGGAGACTGAGGATGCTTTCTTGAAGGGAGGGGAGGTGGTTGACGTAGGCACGGTGATGGAGACGGAGGAGATGGTGTAGGGGTAGAAGACATGCTGCCAGGGGGGGGAGGTGGTTGACGTAGGCTCGGTGATGAAGACGGGGGGGGAGATGGTGCCCGTCTTTTTGGTGGGCGTCGTTGAGGAGCGGGGATAAAGGAAATGCTGCCAGCCCTGCGTATCGCCTTAATTTGGTCTTTGAACTCCAGGAAAGAATCGGTGCCAACCCTCTGTATCGCCTTCATGTGTTCAAAGGCGTTGTCAGGGGGGGGGGTGACGGGCAGCGGAGAGTCCTCCATGTGTGTCATAGGTCTCCCATAATCAGAACATTCCTCAGGCGGGTGCAGTGATAATTCTTCAGGGTTTTCTGCACGATGTGTTGTGTCTTTCTCCTGTTTTGATTCCTCTTGCCGCTTGTCCTTGGCAGAGGGAACAGATTGATGACGCAGGCAGTTGAAAATGTTAGAGATAAACAATTTCACTCCTGACTTGTTCAGGCAAACTCCATTTGCCTTGAAAAGATGTCTGCGATCCCAGAAAAAGTTAAAATTGTCAATAAAATGGACAGAATGGTCAGTACAGGCATTGGAAAGCCAGGTGTTCAGTGCAAACAATCTGCTGAATCTCTCCACTCCTCTTCTGACTGGCGGTAGAGGGCCACTGATGAACACCTCTGCATTTAGAGAGCTGACAGTTTGCAACAAACATTTAAAGTCTTCTTTCAGCACTTCTGACTGTTGTTTCACAACATCATTTGTTCCAATGTGTAGTACCACATTCTTCACAGTTGGATGTTTAGCCCCAATATGCAGGATCTTCTCAGCCAAGTCAGAGACCACATCCTTGGGAAAACAGAGTACTTTGGTGTTGTTCTTATTACACAGACCTTTTACATCTCTTACAGCAGAGTCACCCACAATCAGAGTTTCAGGCCCAGTCGTTAGCTTTCCCTCTAGCCTTACCCTGCTGTGTGAAGAGGACAGGTTATCCAGGTCATCAGAAAGAGATCTCCGGTTCTCGGTCAGCGGAGCGTATCTGTTCTGGATTGGCACACTTGGTGGTTTAGGAGGATTGTTTGTAATTCTCCCTTTAGCAGATGTCCACTGCTGTTTAGGGGTTGAAGAGGCGCTCTTCCTGGGTGATAACAATGCAGGCCAGCCGGTCGCATCACAGATTTCGGAGCGCTGGGCTCTGCCTGTTATCCGTCCTCCCAAATCCCATGGAAATGATTTACTCTTCGGCTTTGCACCCAGAGAGTTCCAGGGAGGACTACCACTTGTAGATTTATTACCCAGTACACAGGCCCCCTGTTCCTTGGAATCCTTGTAGCTGCTAACTAGCTGTGAGTTAGCATACCCTTCTCCATTATTTTGCAACACTGGTAAAGTGGTGTCATTCCCATGACATAGTCCATTCACTTCCACGTTAACTTCCAACCGTTGTATTTTCATTTCCAACACAGCCATCTTCTGTATAAGTTTGTGGAAGTCATCTGTAGAGAACGGAGGCATTTTGCTACCAACTAGCATGCAGTAGCCTACCAGGCTTTAGCTGTTGCTAGGCCACGCTACTGTAAGACTGAGGTCGTCGTAAAAATGTTGAAATATGGCTGAAACCCTCCGTCTATTTACGAAGATGAACTGTCCCAGTGATAAGTTAATGTCCAGGAGCTGCTGCTCGAAGTTTTCAGAGAATAAGAATAGGAAAATCAGCATAAAAAGTAAGCAGAGGCAAGAGCAAGCAGAAAAGCGTCTGCACTGTAAGAAAGATAAGAGCAAGACCCTTGGAGTTGGAGATACCACACGTAACATTAGCTTCACTAAGTTGTCTGTTTAGAGAATACATTTTTCACATGTCATTCAATATATGTTTATCACACTAGGTGTAAAGACGGATGCAAGAACATAAGGACTCTGTAACCTGTATGGTGGACCATCCTGGATTTGGTTTTGACTGAAATTGTAAAACGAATGCTAATATTGTTCATGGAAATAAATACTGGTGTATATGGCTTTATGCAATCTTTCATTCTGTCATTGTACATGTACTATTATATACTACACAGCAATGGCATAACACACCCATGTGTACGACAACAAGTCCACACACAACCTTATGCTTTTGAAATCAGAATATTCTTTACCCATCCAAACATGAATAATCACGACACACTTGATATCAACTCGGAACTTTATTGTCAAAATCAACGGTTATTTGAATCAGGATCAGAGTGGTGATTCCGGCCTGCGTTGTCCTCTGATCCGTGAAATGTCTATGTTAGGTTCAGAGAGCAGCCAAATTGAACCGTGTAGCATACCCGGCGATGACCTCCTCCCTGTCAGGTTGCTCATAATGGTGCAGGGTCCACAAAGACTTGGTCGAAGATGAGGTCCATCAAGTTGGCCACGTAGCCTGTGCAAGGTTAAAAAAAGCACAACAAAAAAAGTGGTTTAGATTAGTATGCATGTCGTCAACAACAACATACCAGGGCTTTAGCTCCATTTTACTCGTGGTGTGTGTCCCCTCGCATACATACATACAGTGTTGTATCCTAACACACCCCCATTTATATTCATGTGCGCAAACAAGTAAACATGCAAAAGCTTTTCCATATAACGCTGCAAAAAACGGCATGTCTCATTAGCGTAGCGTAGCTTAGCGTAGCGTAGCTTAGCTTACAGATCGATGATATATGATCGTTCTTACAGACTACAATCACAAAAGCTTTTACATAACGCTGGAAAAAACGGCACTTACCTCCAGAAGATTACGTTTGTTATTATAACTTACTCAATATGATTTTTTAGAGGATACAAAATACTAATACATAGGAGAATAAATACTTGTGTTATCGGCTAGGCTAGGCGTGGCTTTACAGCCTTCACACAGATCGCCATTACGGCAGTCTGAACATGTTCGCAAATGCCTGATAATTAAAATAAAAGACAAAGCAAAGACTGCGGAGCGTACAAAATAAAATGTTACAAGAACATATAAACACCTAACCGATTACTAGTTGGGGTTGAGGCGACATTGATACGGCGAAGCTACATGCTACATGCTACAAGCAAGAGATAGCTTTATCAGGAAAAACACCGCTAAATAAAAACTTACAGCTTCAGAATTGGATGTGTCCTCACTGGCCTGGTCCCGGATGGTTGGTATTGATCCCGGGTGTAGCATTAGTTTGGAGGCATATCCGTGTTGGACTTGAGAGAAGTTCATAAACATGTCCGTGGTAAAATGTTTGGAACACACACACAGAAATCTGCCGGGGTCTTCTGGCACATGTCCCTTGAAAATGAAGTCTAGCCACAGATTATTCTCTTTTTGCACTGATGGCATTGCATGCAGTCCCCTGTTCCGAGTCTTGCAGCCAACAACAGCACAACGTTTAACTGGCTTAGACATCCTAGCAAGAGCAGGCAGAAACACAGATGTGACTGGGGTTGATTTAGCCTGCCGATAGCCTATATGCGAATGAGAGGTTTGGCAATGCACGTGGCCGTGGCTCATTCCCCTGATAGGTGGAGAGTTGACCAATAAGCGGAGGACGTCTTTGTGACGTAGAAAAGTGTCGGAATGTGGATCCATTTTTTTCAGATCCGTTGCAGCCCCGTTTTTAGAGATTTGGCGAAGGAGGAAAATAGAGAGGGTTGTGTTTTCTGACACTTGGCGAGTTCCCTGGAACACCGGGGACACATAATCATGTATAAAAGACGTATAAAGGTGCATTTTGCATGATAGGTGCCCTTTAAGTTTTCCTTGGGGCTCTGCCTATGTCACGGTTGAGTGAAGGAAGCAGGACCCAAATGCAGATAACTCTGATAATCCTTTATTTCAAGGAAAATGAAACTAATACAGGCAAAACAGAACACTCACCGGGGTGAATTCAGTCACCAACAAAAGAAGCACCAACACTGAACACAGGACGAGACAAGACTAAATACAGGGAGGGATAATTACAAGACGAGAAACAGCCGGGCAGGGGAGGAGAAACACAAGGGCCACAGGTGAACACAATCAGCTAACGAGACACAGGTGAGGAGGGAGGAGAAAACACAGGGACACCAGGGAAACTAACGACAGGAGGAAAACATGACAGAGAACAGTGAAAACACCCAAACCTAGACATAGACCTGTGACCTGACCTGATAACCGTGACAGAACCCCCCCCTCAAGGGACGGATTCCAGACGTCCCTAAACCCCAAAACAAAAATCCAACACAGTCCAGCAGGGTGGGTGGAGGGGGTCCGGAGGAAGGGACTAAGCTGACCGCCCAGGAGCCCAGTAGGGGACCAGGAAGGGATCTCGGGCGGACGGCCCAGGGGCAAGGCAGAGTCTAAGGTGGGGAACTCGGGCGGACGGCCCGGGGGCAAGGCAGAGTCCAAGGTGGGGGTCTCGGGCGGACGGCCCGGGGGCAAGGCAGAGTCCATGGTGGGGCGAAGGCCACAGCGGGCGAACTCAGGGGGCCGAGCATGAGGGCGAAGGCAGCGGCAGGAAGAGTCAGGGGGGCCGGGCTCGAGGACGAGGGCAGCGGCAGGAAGAGTCAGGGGGGCCGGGCCCGAGGACGAGGGCAGCGGCAGGAAGAGTCAGGAGGCCGGGCCCGCGGGCGAAGACCGCGGCTCACAGAGGGTCGGGATCGAGGGCGAAGACCAGACAGCTCCGGAGGCCGGGCAGGACCCGGTGTCGGCCGGACAGGAACCGGAGCCGGCGGGACAGGCTTCGGCAGGATCCCCCACGGAAGAGGACCAGGAATTGGCAGGACCCCCAGCAGGAGAGCGGTTGGCGGGACCTCCAACGAGACAGGACAAAGGGTTGGCAGTACCTCCGGCAGGAGAGTAGTCGGCGGGGCCTCCAACGGGACAGGACACAGGGTTGGCAGGACCCCCGGCAGGAGAGTTGTCGGCGGGGCCTCCCACAGCACAGGACATAGGATTGGCAGGACCCCCGGCAGGAGAGTAGACGGCGGGACCTCCAACGGCACAGGACACAGGGTTGGCAGGACCCCCGGCAGGTGAGTAGACGGCGGGACCTCCAACGGGACAGGACATAGGGTTGGCAGGACCCCCGGCAGGAGAGTAGTCGGCGGGACCTCCAACGGGACAGGACATGGGGTTGGCAGGACCCCCGGCAGGAGAGTAGTCGGCGGGGCCTCCAACGGGACAGGACATAGGGTTGGCAGGACCCCCGGCAGAAGACTAGTCTGCGGGACCTCCAACGGGACAGGACACAGGGTTGGCAGGACCCCCAGCGGAACCTCCAACGGTACAGGACATGGGGTTGGCAGGACCCCCGGCAGAAGACTAGTCTGCGGGACCTCCAACGGGACAGGACATGGGGTTGGCAGGACCCCCGGCAGAAGACTAGTCTGCGGGACCTCCAACGGGACAGGACATGGGGTTGGCAGGACCCCCCGGCAGGAGAGTAGTCGGCGGGACCTCCAACGGCACAGGACATGGGGTTGGCAGGACCCCCGGCAGGAGAGTTGTCTGCGGGACCTCCAACGGCACATGAGTAGGGGCTTGAGTGGGGACTCGAGAGAGGGCTTGAGAGGGAACTCGAGAGGAAACTGGAGAGTCGACTGGAGAGGTGACTCGAGGGGGGACTCGAGAAGGAACTCGAGAGGTGACTGGAGAGGGGACTCGAGAGGGAACTCGAGAGGAGACTCGAGAGATGACTTGAGAGGAGACTTGAGAGGGATCTTGAGAGGGGACTTGAGAAGGGACTCGAGAGGTGGCTTGAGAGGGACCTCGAGAGGTGACTTGAGAGGGATCTAGAAAGGGGACTCGAGAGGTAGCTCGAGAGGAGACTTGAGAGGGAACTAGAGAGGGGACTCGAGAGGGAACTTGAGATAGGATGAGAGACGGGACTAGAGAAGTGACTCGAGGTGGGACTAGAGAAGGGGCTCGGGAAGGGGCCAGAGAGGTGACTAAAGGAGGGACTGGAGAAGGGACTAGGGAAGTGACTAGAGGAGGGACTTGAGAAAGGACTTGAGAAAGGAATTGAGTAGGGACTTGAGATGGGACTAGAGAAGTGACTAGAGGTGGGACTGGAGAAGGGACTAGAGAAGGGACTAGGAAAGTGACCTGAGGAGGGACTAGGGAAGGGACAAGAGGAGGGACTAGAGACGGGACCAGAGAGGAGACTAGAGAAGGGACTCGAGAAGAGACTAGAGAAGGGACCAGAGATGGGACTATGGCAGCTGGGGCCAGAGCTAAGGCTGGAACCATGGCTGCTGGGGCCGGGACCATGGCTGCTGGGGCCAGAACTAGGTCTGGAACCATGGCTGCTGGGGCCAGAACTGGGGCTGGAACAATGGCTGCTGGGGCCAGAACTGGGACCGGAATGATGGCTGCTGGGGCCAGAACTGGAGCCGGAATGATGGCTGCTGGGGCCAGAACTGGGGCTGGAACAATGGCTGCTGGGGCCAGAACTGGAGCTGGAACCATGGCTGCTGGGGCCAGAACTGGGGCTGGAACCATGGCTGCTGGGGCCTGTACTGGGGCCGGAACCATGGCTGTGTGGGCCGGTTCTGTAGCCGGAACCATGGCTCTTGGGGCTCGGATTGCTAGCCTGGACTTGCGACTCCTTCTCTTAGAAGCCGCCTGAAGGCTCCGTGGACCTCCAAAAGCCAGCCGAGTTCCAGAAAACGACTCTTGGACAGGACCAGGAACTGGGGCGGAAGCACTGGTTGACTCCAGACGGAACACACCGAGACGTTTATAGTCAGCAGGCTGGAAATCACACACCCAGATGAAGTTCAAAATCCAGCCAGGTAAGAATTTCACCAAGTCTGGTTTCTCCATAGCCAACCGGTGCGCCTCTACCAGAGCGGCCTCCTTCTGCCGAACACTGGACGCTCCCCTCCACCAATCATAGCAGCAAGCCAAATCAAAAGAAAAATGTTGTAGTTCCACCTCAAATGGATCATCTGCTGGGTCCATTTCTGGTTGGTGCTTTCTGTCACGGTTGAGTGAAGGAAGCAGGACCCAAATGCAGATAACTCTGATAATCCTTTATTTCAAGGAAAATGAAACTAATACAGGCAAAACAGAACACTCACCGGGGTGAATTCAGTCACCAACAAAAGAAGCACCAACACTGAACACAGGACGAGACAAGACTAAATACAGGGAGGGATAATTACAAGACGAGAAACAGCCGGGCAGGGGAGGAGAAACACAAGGGCCACAGGTGAACACAATCAGCTAACGAGACACAGGTGAGGAGGGAGGAGAAAACACAGGGACACCAGGGAAACTAACGACAGGAGGAAAACATGACAGAGAACAGTGAAAACACCCAAACCTAGACATAGACCTGTGACCTGACCTGATAACCGTGACAGCCTAAAATGTATTCGCCTCAAAAACGTGTAATGTGACACCATACTTGTAAAATTATCTGAAGTAATATTACATTCTCAGCTATTAATATTGCGCCATACCTCCACACTCCACAGCGAGGGAGAAGAAATTAAATAGGCGGGACTTACCCTTTGGGAGAATAATGATTGACAAAGCGATCCACCAATCCATGTTCTCATCTGTCTATCCGCCGGTTAGATTCCGCTAACAGCGAAGCTCCGGAGGCGAAGTCCCGCCCATCTACTTCCGACCTATGGGACCTTATTATTAACAGTTCACGAGCATGTCCCCCCCCCCTCCCCCACCCGTTGACAGTGCATGAGCGTGCTCTCTGTCCCCGCCCCGCCCCCCCCACCCCTGGTTTTTCAACTACATTCTGTCACGGTTATCATGTCAGGTCACAGGTCTATGTCTAGGTTTGGGTGTTTTCACTGTTCTCTATGTCATGTTTTCCTCCTGTCGTTAGTTTCCCTGGTGTCCCTGTGTTTTCTCCTCCCTCCTCACCTGTGTCTCGTTAGCTGATTGTGTTCACCTGTGGCCCTTGTGTTTTCTCCTCCCTCCTCACCTGTGTCTCGTTAGCTGATTGTGTTCACCTGTGGCCCTTGTGTTTCTCCTCCCCTGCCCGGCTGTTTCTTGTCTTGTAATTATCCCTCCCTGTATTTAGTCTTGTCTCGTCCTGTGTTCAGTGTTGGTGCTTCTTTTGTTGGTGACTGAATTCACCCCGGTGAGTGTTCCGTTTTGTATGTATTAGTTTCATTACCCTTGAAATAAAGGATTATCAGAGTTATCTGCATTTGGGTCCTGCTTCCTTCACTCACCGTGACAGAAAGCACCAACCAGAAATGGACCCAGCAGATGATCCATTTGAGGTGGAACTACAACATTTTTCCTTTGCTTTGGCTTGCTGCTATGATTGGTGGAGGGGAGCGTCCAGTGTTCTGCAGAGGGAGGCCGCTCTGGTAGAGGCGCACCGGTTGGCTATGGAGAAACCAGACTTGGTGAAATTCTTACCTGGCTGGATTTTGAACTTCATCTGGATGTGTGATTTCCAGCCTGCTGACTATAAACGTCTCGGTGTGTTCCGTCTGGAGTCAACCAGTGCTTCCGCCCCAGTTCCTGCTCCTGTCCAAGAGTCGTTTTCTGGAACTCGGCTGGCTTTTGGAGGTCCACGGAGCCTTCAGGCGGCTTCTAAGAGAAGGAGTCGCAAGTCCAGGCTAGCAATCCGAGCCCCAAGAGCCATGGTTCCGGCTACAGAACCGGCCCACACAGCCATGGTTCCGGCCCCAGTACAGGCCCCAGCAGCCATCATTCCGGCTCCAGTTCTGGCCCCAGCAGCCATCATTCCGGCCCCAGTTCTGGCCCCAGCAGCCATTGTTCCAGCCCCAGTTCTGGCCCCAGCAGCCATCATTCCGGCCCCAGTTCTGGCCCCAGCAGCCATGGTTCCGGCCCCAGCAGCCATGGTTCCAGACCTAGTTCTGGCCCCAGCAGCCATGGTCCCGGCCCCAGCAGCCATGGTTCCAGCCTTAGCTCTGGCCCCAGCTGCCATAGTCCCATCTCTGGTCCCTTCTCTAGTCTCTTCTCGAGTCCCTCCTCTTGTCCCTTCCCTAGTCCCTCCTCAGGTCATTTTCCTAGTCCCTTCTCTAGTCCCTTCTCCAGTCCCACCTCTAGTCACTTCTCTAGTCCCATCTCAAGTCCCTACTCAATTCCTTTCTCAAGTCCTTTCTCAAGTCCCTCCTCTAGTCACTTCCCTAGTCCCTTCTCCAGTCCCTCCTTTAGTCACCTCTCTGGCCCCTTCCCGAGCCCCTTCTCTAGTCCCACCTCGAGTCACTTCTCTAGTCCCTTCCCTCATCCCATCTCAAGTTCCCTCTCGAGTCCCCTCTCTAGTTCCCTCTCAAGTCTCCTCTCGAGCTACCTCTCGAGTCCCCTTTCTAGATCCCTCTCAAGTCACCTCTCGAGGTCCCTCTCAAGCCACCTCTCGAGTCCCTTCTCAAGTCCCCTCTCAAGATCCCTCTCAAGTCTCCTCTCAAGTCATCTCTCGAGTCTCCTCTCGAGTTCCCTCTCGAGTCCCCTCTTCAGTCATCTCTCGAGTCCCCACTCAAGCCCCTACTCATGTGCCGTTGGAGGTCCCGCAGACAACTCTCCTGCCGGGGGTCCTGCCAACCCCATGTCCTGTCCCGTTGGAGGTCCCGCAGACTAGTCTTCTGCCGGGGGTCCTGCCAACCCCATGTCCTGTCCCGTTGGAGGTCCCGCAGACTAGTCTTCTGCCGGGGGTCCTGCCAACCCCATGTCCTGTACCGTTGGAGGTTCCGCTGGGGGTCCTGCCAACCCTGTGTCCTGTCCCGTTGGAGGTCCCGCAGACTAGTCTTCTGCCGGGGGTCCTGCCAACCCCATGTCCTGTCCCGTTGGAGGTCCCGCAGACTAGTCTTCTGCCGGGGGTCCTGCCAACCCCATGTCCTGTACCGTTGGAGGTTCCGCTGGGGGTCCTGCCAACCCCATGTCCTGTCTCGTTGGAGGCCCCGCCGACTACTCTCCTGCCGGGTGTCCTGCCAACCCTGTGTCCTGTCCCGTTGGAGGCCCCGCCGACTACTCTCCTGCCGGGGGTCCTGCCAACCCTGTGTCCTGTCCCGTTGGAGGCCCCGCCGACTACTCTCCTGCCGGGGGTCCTGCCAACCCTGGGTCCTGTCCCGTTGGAGGCCCCGCCGACTACTCTCCTGCCGGGGGTCCTGCCAATCCTGTGTCCTGTCCCGTTGGAGGCCCCGCCGACTACTCTCCTGCCGGGGGTCCTGCCAACCCCATGTCCTGTGCCGTTGGAGGTCCCGCCGACTACTCTCCTGCCGGGGGTCCTGCCAACCCTTTGTCCTGTCTCGTTGGAGGCCCCGCCGACTACTCTCCTGCCGGGGGTCCTGCCAACCCTGTGTCCTGTCCCGTTGGAGGCCCCCGCCGACTACTCTCCTGCCGGGGGTCCTGCCAACCCTATGTCCTGTCCCGTTGGAGGCCCCGCCGACTACTCTCCTGCCGGGGGTACTGCCAACCCTGTGTCCTGGGCCGTTGGAGGTCCCGCCGTCTACTCTCCTGCCGGGGGTACTGCCAACCCTTTGTCCTGTCTCGTCGGAGGTCCCGCCAACCGCTCTCCTGCTGGGGGTCCTGCCAACTCCTGGTCCTCTTCCGTGGGGGATCCTGCCGAAGCCTGTCCCGCCGGCTCCGGTTCCTGTCCGGCCGACACCGGGTCCTGCCCGGCCTCCGGAGCTGTCTGGTCTTCGCCCTCGATCCCGACCCTCTGTGAGCCGCGGTCTTCGTCCGCGGGCCCGGCCTCCTGACTCTTCCTGCCGCTGCCCTCGTCCTCGGGCCCGGCCCCCTGACTCTTCCTGCCGCTGCCTTCGCCCTCGATCCCGACCCTCTGTGAGCCGCGGTCTTCGCCCGCGGGTCCGGCCTCCTGACTCTTCCTGCCGCTGCCCTCGTCCTCGGGCCCGGCCCCCTGACTCTTCCTGCCGCTGCCCTCGTCCTCGAGCCCGGCCCCCTGACTCTTCCTGCCGCTGCCTTCGCCCTCATGCTCGGCCCCCTGAGTTCGCCCGCTGTGGCCTTCGCCCCACCATGGACTCTGCCTTGCCCCCGGGCCGTCCGCCCGAGTTCCCCACCTTAGACTCTGCCTTGCCCCCGGGCCGTCCGCCCGAGTCCCCCTTCTCGGCTTCTGCCGTGCCCCCGGGCCGTCCGCCCGAGATCCCTTCCTGGTCCCCTACTGGGCTCCTGGGCGGTCAGCTTAGTTCCCTCCTCCGGACCCCCTCCACCCACCCTGCTGGACTGTGTTGGATTTTTGTTTTGGGGTTTAGGGACGTCTGGAATCCGTCCCTTGAGGGGGGGGTTCTGTCACGGTTATCATGTCAGGTCACAGGTCTATGTCTAGGTTTGGGTGTTTTCACTGTTCTCTATTTCATGTTTTCCTCCTGTCGTTAGTTTCCCTGGTGTCCCTGTGTTTTCTCCTCCCTCCTCACCTGTGTCTCGTTAGCTGATTGTGTTCACCTGTGGCCCTTGTGTTTTCTCCTCCCTCCTCACCTGTGTCTCGTTAGCTGATTGTGTTCACCTGTGGCCCTTGTGTTTCTCCTCCCCTGCCCGGCTGTTTCTTGTCTTGTAATTATCCCTCCCTGTATTTAGTCTTGTCTCGTGCTGTGTTCAGTGTTGGTGCTTCTTTTGTTGGTGACTGAATTCACCCCGGTGAGTGTTCCGTTTTGTATGTATTAGTTTCATTACCCTTGAAATAAAGGATTATCAGAATGTTCATTATTGTTAGTCCATAAGTTAATAGGGACCCATTGCTTTTCAAAAGTAAATTATAGTTATCTTGCAAGCCGATTAAACATTGTAGTTAATCACCACAGCCAACATTAGCCCCGCTTCAGAACGGAGAACTTGCTAGCTAGCTAACAACTGGCGCCGCGAAGGCACGTGGTTATCTTTTACTTGGTTTAACCCCCGGGTCAGTCGCTTTCATTTGGCCAGCTCGCTGCCTTTTAGACTCATGTTTGTGCACTCTAACTGCTATCCAATGTATATATTCAGCCTTTTACACAATATTTAATAGCTTTATTCTTATTTTTTTTACAGCCTAAGGCAAAGAATAAGAATCAGGTCCCAAAAGAGGAGTCGAGGATGGAGTTGATCAAAGAGGATAGATGGTAAATTGTATATCCCTTAACTAAGAAGTACAACTTAAATAATTTCCTTGTCAAACTTGATTTTAACATTCATGTCCTCTATTAATTTTGTGAGTTTATTGTTCTTATGCCATAGGTCCTGAATATACAGAAAGCTTGGCCCCAAGTTGCAGTACTAGCCTTGGATCAGGTGATTTTTTTTTTTCTTGCATTGATTCTTTGTGTTGGTAGTTTATAAACATTAAACTATATGGCTCGTTCATCCTGAGATGGAAATTGTTGCCAGATTTAGCCCATGCACCTCCTTAAGTTATGGTAAAAAAATAAACAGCTCGTCAAAATTCTGAGACTGTATACAATTGTACGACTTGAGACAATTCACTTCAGTAGCCTTCCAAGGACAAATGTAAGCTTAAAAGAGAACCCAACATGTAAATACATGTTGCTGTTATATTGTGCTTTATAGAATAAAAGCACACATCGCCTCCATGTTCATGTTTGGCCACTCAATGATACATTTACATATTCACAACATAGTGATCACTAATACATAAAAAGTGTAGTTTTTCCTTACCACTGTGCATGCTCATGTGGGTAAAAGTTGGGTCTCTGTAAACTGTAAGTACAGTCTTGACCTGCTCTATAGGAAAAGTTGCGATTTGGAGCTGCAAAGAAATACTTGTAATTTAATTAATATCTGATCATTAATATGACTCACAGTGGTGATGATAAGCAGAACACTGTAACTGGCATGGCCGATGTTGACTAGGGAAACCACATATTATCTGTTGTCTCTTGTGGGAGAGGGGAAGTGGATAATTGTATACATTTTTTACTTTATCGGCTGCTACTTTGTGGTTTTAAAATCCTTGAGGTTCATCAAGTTAAGGCACAAACCATAATCGCAATGATCTGTGTTCGATCTGACCCATGACCTTTGTTGCTCGCCATCCCTCTCTCTGTCTCTCCAATAAGTTTCCTGTTACTCAATACTGTATCATAATCTTTATTGTAATCTTCTCTCAAACTGTCCTTTTGTTTTTTAAGGATCAATCTCAAGATTGGAATTCCTAGAGACCAAGATCAAATGGCAAGATAAAATGATAAAAGATCTTGAAGGATAGCGCAATATCTTACGTGAGCAAGTCTTGGGGTTGAAGAAGAAATCAAGTGAGTGATTCGAGAAGAAACTGCACATTTGTATTCAATTGTTATAGAAGGTGTGATGTTATGCATCTCCTCATAACAAGTTGATCAGTCTGTCATCTGTCATCCGTTGAATTTAAGCTCAATCAAAAGTCCCTACTTTGGAAGAGGATGTCAGCATGTCCGAAGATGACTTCCCAAAGTCCTGCAGACCTCAGTGATTCCTCAGACACTGATGTTGTCATCCCAAAAAAGAAGCAACGTAGCACACGGAATCCTGCATCTCCAGATGCGGCCGTGCCTGGGCGAGCTCATATGAGAGGTGAACAACTAAATATCATGAAAAGTAATAATGATAAAGATCAGATAAGCAGATGTTGCCATCCCTAGAATATGCTTTATAGTTATTTTTGAAGAGAAATGTCAGTTGTTTAGGCCATTCTTAGCGCAATCTGCTGGACAGAATTATTAGTCTGTGTACTCATCCCTTGTGTATTAGCTAGTTTGTTCCAGTCAAAGGGCCAGCGGAGGTTGTCCATAGGTACAAAAAGGTCTTGAAAACCTTCGGACGCGTTCGCACAATGTCTGAAGCCTTCAGGATAAATAATGTGGATCGGGGAACCATAAAGATGACTGCTCCAATTGCAGAGCTCAAGATTGTGGACCCAGACACATTCAAGACCCTCAAGTTTGATCCTGCAATAGACACCCTGCTTTCATTTGCCAAGAAGTGTGCAACAAATGTTACAGTCGATAAAAAGGCCAAAATAGAGGACATGAAAGCCAAAGGCAAGCTTCTTCCCTTGCTGATGAAGTATTAAAGGGCTGGTTTTATCAGTTTAGATAAGGTGTACTGGAAGAGTTGTATATTTAAATGTGAGTTTAGTACCCTCAAGAGCAAGTTCAGCTTTTATATTTACCTATCTATTTTTATTAAAAAGTACAGGTGTGTTGTGAGCCTTGGAGACACTTTAAATTTTTGATGTGTCTGAACCTCTTTTAAGTGGTTACATTTGAATAAAACAGATAATTCAACGTGAGCCTACTTTGTTCATGTGCTATTGAGGTTAATTTCAGTAGTGGTGTGCTATAATGTATTTACAAAGTGTGAAGAGGAGGCAACTTTAGAATAGGGAACCTGTTCAGGTCAATTTGAGTCAAATTACTAGCTTATTGGTTATGAACAAGAATTCACTTTAGAATAGGGAACATGTTCTTAGATATAAATACCTAATTTTGAGTTAATTAGACACAATTAACACTTGTAGTTTCATGTCTTGTTACATAAGAATAGATCATATTTGTTAAGTGTTATTAAGGGAAAATTATTATTCTTGTGCTACTACTGCCTTATTAGACCCATATTGAGCAGAGCATATTAAGACCCAAACTCATGTACAACAACTTCCTTACTTGCAACAAATCAGCACTAATTAGAGGGTTATTGAGGAAAAACTCTCAACTAATGGCTTATTACTTGTAGAATATAGTCATGTAGAATAAGGCATTAATAAGTGTTTTATAATGACTAATAAAGAGCCAATATACTGCTAATATGCATGTTAATTAGCAACTAGTTGATGGTTAATTTGTGTACCTTAATATAAAGTGTTACCATATATATATAAATATATTTATATACATATGTGTGTGTGTGTGTCCGCATCTGTAGCCTGTTATTGTCTCATTATACCGCACTGTGAATGAATCAAAGTAAATATATAAGTCGTCATGAACACAGTTCTGTCGATCAGACGGAGGAGGGCTGCTGTGCCTCCTGTCATCATTAATGGACGTCTCTTTAAAATGGCCGCTCAGAGGAGAGGAGTTCTCATTTCTCTAACCGCCTGCTGCTTCCCCTCCTCTCTCCTCGGTTCCCTTCCTCAGTCCTCCGCTCGCATCTCCTGTGGGCGGGACTAAGACATGAGGATAGGAGTCGAGGAGGGGAATTAGTGAAATGAGAAAGGGCCAGAGACTCCCCCCTCTGGCACACTTTCAATGTCCTCATTCACACGTTTGATGATACGTGGTGTGTACTACAATGACAGCTGGCCAGACTGCCCACGATAGGGGAGGGGGAATAGTGCAGCAGGAGATAAAGGTGGAATTTGGAGTCAAGTTTTAAGGTTTCAGTGGACAACTCCAGACTCAGCGTCTCACCAGAATGTGCTAATTAATAGCTGGCAACTACAGATTAAAAACGTTTTTATATTGGTATTACCGGTATTTTAATAAAAAATTATTACTTTAACCCTCCTGTTGTGTTCGGGTGAAATCTGACCGATTTACTACTTTCATCAATCATAACTTTTTAGTTTTACATTCGATTGCATTAAGGCTTTATGATATCCTTCACAGTAGACATTTGAATACAATTGCTGATCACCACTTTCATTGAATTTTGGATGATTTACTCAAAAATGACCGCCATAAAGAAAAGGAATTAGTAACCATCTGGATCAGATAAAACACACACACCCCCACCCCTTATGTGCCCATCCCCCCATGTGAATCACACCTGGCACACACACACACACACACACACAACAATTTGATACATTTCCCGCTCTTATGTGCCCATCCCCTTAGGTGTATATTCTTTGTATATTTACTGCAGTTTTTCATGTATACCAGTAGTCTGATACAATATCTACAGTTTGAAAGGGTGTTAAATTAAATGTGGTGATGATTAATGGTTTTTGTGTTAATGTAATAGCAGTTCAAACAGGACCTGTCACGAACACCAAAGTAACATCACATCGACCTACCTTGTTGTGCGGTTGTGGTAGGCCAAGATCTCCGGACTTCAACTATATATTCCTGAAGGTCCTGAAGTAAAAGATCTGTATGGTTGTTAATTAGCCTGCCCTGTGACCACTCGATGCTCCTCTCCATTGTTTCTAACCTGCCAGTAAATGGTTTGGTGAAATAGGGGAGAAGACAGAATTTGTAAGTGTGAAAGATCTCACAGCCCCTCAATAAATTACATGCAAAAACAAACTACATTCCTTTGTGTTCGATAGAAGCGATAGGCTGGGCCCTTACCTCACTATTGTGGATTGTAACACAGCATGACCATCATCTGTTTGGAGAAGTCTTGTGCAGTCATTTATTGTCCTTTTGCAATGCAAGATGAAGTTTCTCGTGGACATTTTTCGATGAGTCTACCGTTTCTACAACTAAGATTCTTCTTCTTCTTCTTCTGCCCCGCCCATTTCTTTAGCTTCCGGTTTAGTAGACAACGAAAAAAGTAAACAATGAATTATATTTAGCCTTTAGGAACGGTGCTTTGTAATAATTCTCAGTACCAGATTAATTACCTAACCTAAGCACATTTACTACCCAATAGCATAGTTCCATCCCCTGAAGACAAGGAATGTGTCATAGTAGAAATGTGCAGCCGAAAGAAGGAAGCATAAAGCTTGTACATTTCTATAACCCGTGTAAAAATCTTCACATTGAAACTTTACAGACAATAGCAGGGACGAGTCATAGAAGGGAAGTATGGTGTGGTGATTGTAATGCTCACAACAGCCTATGTGGAAGCAGTCAAACAGACAGTAATGGGGATGTTAGAGGAAAGATCATTGTTTTGCCTTAATGATGGACAAAAAACAAGAATAGACGTGAATAGGGGGATACAATCATGTTTGGACCTCACACTTGTGACGGATAGTTTAGTTAAATCGTGTGAATGGAATGTAAACGTGACTGTACCATAAGAAGTGATCATTACCCAGTTTTCACTATCATCAACACAAATAGGAAGTGAGTATATTTACCAGGTGGTGCTTTGGTAAAGCAGACTGGGAGAAATGTAGAATTTGCTGTAAGGAGTCAGCACAATTGTTAGCATTTGAAGGAAGTATAGAGGAGTGCTCAAATCAAATCACAATGCACATTAAAGAAGCAGCAAATAAAACTATACCAAAAAGAACAACAGAGGGTAGGAAGAAAGTGGTGGAATGAGGAATGTAGCAGAGCTATTAAAGAACAAAACAAGGTATTCAGTAACTACAGATATAGCATTAACATCACACTTGTGTAAATGGATGGAGAAGATGACATATAGAAATGTCTTAGAACAAAGGCAAGGCAAGTTTATTTATATAGCACTTTTCAACACAAGGCAATTCAAAGTGTTTTACAAAAAAGGAAAGACATTAAGAAAATGGCATTTAAAATCAGTCATTAAAAAGAAAAGCTAATAAAATAAACATTAAAAGAAGAAATACATGGATAAACATTAAAAGAAAAAATACATGGAGAAAAGTTACAGTGCAGTCTAAGATATGAATAGTTCAATTAAAAGCAGCGACAAAAAGAAAAGTCTTCAGCCTGGATTTAAAAGTAGTCAGAGTTGCAGCGGACCTGCAGGTTTCTGGGAGTTTGTTCCAGATATTTGGAGCATAATAACTGAACGCTGCTTCTCCATGTTTAGTTCTGACTCTGGGGACAGAAAGCTGACCAGTCCCTGAAGACCTGAGAGATCTCGATGGTTCATAATTTAGCAGTAGATCAGAAATGTATTTTTGGCCTAAACCATTCAAAGCTTTATAAACCAGCAGCAGTATTTTTGAAATCTATTCTTTCACACACAGGAAGCCAGTGTAAAGACTTCAGAACAGGAGTGATCCACTTTCTTAGTGTTAGTGAGGACTCGAGCAGCAGCGTTCTGAATCAGCTGCAGCTTCCTAATACATTTTTTAGTGAGACCTGTGAAGACACCATTGTATTAGTCGAGTCTACTGAAGATAAAAGCATGGACAAGTTTTTCCAAATCCTGCTGTGACATTAGTCTTTTAATCCTAGATATGTTCTTTAGGTGATAGTAGGCTGATTTAGTAACTGATTTAATGTGACTGTTGAAACTCAGGTCAGAGTCCATGACTACACCTAGATTTCTGGCTTTATCTGTTGTTTTGAACATTGCAGACTGAAGCTCAGCGCTAACTTTTAGTAGTTTCAGAGCGCATCGAGTTTAAAATACCATCTACAAGCTGATGCTGACAGCCCCGCTCCTGCCGCCCGCTTGTGGCAGACCACACTTCCACGCTCACCGGCAGGCACCGACTGGCTATCGGGAGGACCGGGAGGGTGTGTGTATGTGTGGCCCGAGCGAGCGAGAGAGAGACCTTACGTGCATTGTTGTTGTTAGCATCTGGTGCTAGCTAGCTGCGCTAACAGATATAAGGAGCTGTTTAAATGAAAACAGAGGAGTGACATTTCGCCACAACTGCGCCGAGCACTTGACTTCATGCAGGAAGCCAGACAGTGGGACATTGTACGAAAAGTCAGCACACTCAGCACGGATAGTGCGCTACATGATTGCAGCGTCCAGGCAGCTCCCGTTCGAGCATATGCCTTGAGTTGCACATAGCTCCAACGCGCACACACACACACACACACACACACACACACACACACACACACACACACACACACACACACACACACACACACACACACACACACACACACACACACATACACCATTTGTATTGTATTATTGAATGAGAGAGGTTCCAGGTTGAATTGAGGCGAATATTTGTAATGTTCAGAGGTTGTTGTGTTTAATATTCATGAGAATATTTGTCATTGTTCAAATGATAATAAACATTAGCATAAAGCATATTTGTCCACTCATATGTTGATAAGAGTATTAAAAACTTGAAAAATATTCCTCTAAGGTACATTTAGAACAGATAAAAAATGTGCGATTAATTTGCGATTAATCGCGATTAACTATGGACAATCATGCGATTAATCGCGATTAAATATTTTAATCGACTGACAGCCCTATAGAAACAAAGTTGTTTCTGTCCTTTAAGTAGGATTCAAACCAATTTAGGACTGTTTCCGAAAGTCCCACCCAGTTTTCCAGTCGGTCTAGTAATATGCTGTGGTCAACAGTGTCAAATGCAGCACTGAGATCTAATAATACTAACACTGAAGTTCTGCCACTGTCTGTGTTTAAGTGGATGTCATTAAAGAACAAAGAGGGTTGCTGAGTAATTTCCAGACTGGTTTTCGCAAAGGAAGATCCACAATGCTTTGGTTAGAGTGATCAATGAGGTGGGAATACAGTGTAAAGACACTGAAAATGAAAGAGGTTATGGCAATAGTATATTTTGACATTGAAAAGGCTTAGGATAGAGGGTGTCGTTTTTTTCTCATACTGATATTCTGAACACTCTGTGCTGTTGTATTTGCTGTAAAGTGTCTCTACTGTAGACTATTTTTTGTACAGCACTTTGGCTCGACCAAAAATCGTTTATAAATGTGCTATATAAATAAAACTTGATTTGATTTGATTTATGACTCTATGTGGAGGGATGGGTTAATCATCAAATTAAGTGACAGGTGACAGTAACAGTGACAGTAACAGGATCATGGCTCAGACAGGAAATTCAGAGTTCAAGTAGGGGCAGAGGTTTCGAAAGACTTCAATATAGAAAATGGTATTCCCCAAGGGAGTTCAATCAGCCCGATATTATTTAACATTATGATAAATGACATATTGACTAAGTTGGACGGATGCATTAAATCTGCGTTGTATGCAGATGACGGGGACATATGGGGAAGAAATGTTCCATATGTGTTTGAGAAGATAGGCAAAGCTATAAAGAAAGTGCAGAAGTGGTCATACAACTGGGGTTTCAAACTGTCAGCAAGCACATCTTGCTTCATGACATTTACAAATAAACGCAAGATGGAGACTGAGAAGCTTACATCATATGGAAAGCCGATGAATGAGGTCAATGCATTTAAATATCTGGGGCTATGGTTAGATAGTAAATGTACATGGAAAACCCATATTAAACATTTGGAAACAAAATCCCCAAAAGTTTTTAACCTATTACGAGCAGTGGCTGGATGAGACTGGGGGGCAGACAAACAGGCACTAATTGACATCTATAGGGCAATTATGAGGACAACTCTGGATTACGGGTGTATAATATATATGCAGCAGCAGCAAAAACGTCATTACTAAAAATGGATAGATTACAATATAAAGCGTTACGGTTGTGTATAGGTGCAATTAAGTCAATAATTATCACAATTACCTCAAAATATACACAGATGGTTCTAAGAACAAGGAAGAGTGTGTTGGAGTTGGTATATATATCCCAGACTTTAAAATATCTATTTCAAAAAGAGCCTCAGATCAATTATCAGTGTGCAGCAGAAATGCTGGCTGTAATAATAGGATTACAGTGGGTTGAAGAGGTCAGACCAGATAGGGTGGTGATATGCACAGATTCATTATCCATTTAAAAAAGTATACAGTCAACAACAACTGTCAGAGAAGAATTACTCATAGAACTTAATCATAGCTTGTTAAGACTTCACAGAGGCCGTATAGATCTTCAGTTCTGTTGGGTGCCTGCACATGAGGGGGTGAAAGGGAACGAGTGTGCTGATAAATTAGCAAAAACTGCATTACAAAAGGAAATAACATTAGCCTACCAGTTAAACTTGGAAAAGGAGAAGTAAGCACTAATTAAGAAAAAAGGGATGGAGATCTGGCAGAAAAGGTGGGAGAAAGACCAGAAAGGCAGTTCAAAAGATAATCACAATTAATATTTATAAAGAAAGAAACGGAATGGAGGAAATCATGATAGCTAGACTCAGACTGGATCACACAGCATTGAATGTTACTCGAACATATCATATTACACTGCAACATGTACAAAACAGAGAGGGAAAAACTAAGAGACAGGGTCAGAGAGGCAGGAAGGGAGTGGAGCCTGATGGGGATACTGGGAACAGAAGGTGAGGGGGTAAGAGCTATCGGGAAGGCCATTCTTAAATATTTGAGTGAAAAAGGATTGATTGGAAGAATTAAAAACAACGTAAACACAGTGGTATAATTCCACAAGTGCTGATAAGATGATATGTTGATACACGCTCTTGTACAGTAGGGGGCGGTATGCACCAAGTAAATGACGTAAGCTCCATGATCAAAACTGCCAAAAAGAATTTCATCAATGTCAAAACTGAGGAAAACAAAAATAAACCCCGTGAACTTTGGAAATTACTCAATAACCAGCTTGGCTGCAGTAAAAAACTCAAAACCAGATTTTCGAATATAAACATAAAGACATATAACAGGCTCATCACAGACAAACTGGATGTGGCCAAGTACTTGAACATTTTTTTCACAAACATAGCCACAACTCTTGTAAATAAATTACCCTCCCACTCAGGGCTTTTTGGAGTAGATCACATCATGACCTACTACAAAAACCTAGGGGTACGCAAAGATGATTTCAGTCTAGCAAGGGTAACAACAGCAGAGGTACTCATTAAACTGAGCGCCCTCCAACCTAACAAGGCCACTGGCCACGACAATATCCCCTCCAAATTCCTCAGAGACTCAGCAACCGCCATCTCACCAGTCATAGCTCACATAATTAACCTCTCCATAAAACAGGGAAAAGTACCCAGAGACTTCAAAATTGCAAGAGTAACCCCCCTGCACAAAAAGGGCAGCAAATTGGACCCAGGCAACTACCGCCCTGTTTCTATACTTACCTCCATCTCGAAAGTCATGGAAAAAGTACCTCGCGGAAAAGAAACTAATCTATGAATTTCAATCTGGCTTTAGAACATCCCACTCCACTGACACATGCCTTCTTTATTTGAGCGACCACATCAAACAAGAGGTGGACGAGGGCAAGTACTGCGGCATGGTGATGCTGGACCTACAAAAGGCTTTCGACACTGTCAATCACCCCATTCTGATTGACAAGCTAAAAGCAATTGGTTTTGATAAACTATCGGTGAGCTGGATGCAATCCTACCTGGAGGGGAGAGAACAGATGGTAGAGGTAAACGGTACTCTGTCCCCCCCCCTCCCAGTGAGCTGTGGTGTTCCACAAGGAAGCATATTAGGTCCGTTACTGTTCCTAATTTATGCAAATGACATGTCATCAGCATGTGACTGCAACTTGTTCCTGTTCGCGGACGACTCAGCCCTGCTGGTCTCGGACAGGAGCAGATTGCAGGTTGAAAAAACCCTCAGCTCCGAGCTCGGCAGAATCTGCACCTGGCTCGCCGATAATAAATTATCATTACACCTGGGTAAAACAGAGTCCATTCTCTTCGGTTCAAAACATAATCTCAGCAAATCCGACGACTTTTCAGTTGTAGTGGGTGACATTATTGTCACAAGTAAGAAGGAAATTACATACCTAGGATCTATTCTTGAGGCAAACCTCTCCTGTGACAAAATGGCATCCAATGTAATAAAAAAAGTCAATCAAAGAACTAGATTCCTATACCGGATCTCCTCTCTGGTAAACAACAACACCCTGAAAACTCTGGCAGGAGCCCTCATTCAAGGGTACTATGACTATACTTGCACGTCATGGTACCATAGCACCTCCAAGGCGCTAAAAATAAAACTTCAAACATCGCAAAATAAACTGGTCAGACTACTGCTTGACCTTTCCTCTAGAACCCACCTCACCTCTGCCCACTTTGACAACCTAGGATGGCTTAGAGTAGACGACAGAGTACAGCTACTTGCAATGGGCCTGGTCTACAAGATCCACTACACCTCTATGGTACCCATGTACATGTCAAAATTCTTCCCAAAGGTCAAGGAATACCATGATCATAACACCAGAGGGAGCTCCACAAATCATGTGAAACCCAGATTTGGCACAACAAAGGGGGAATACACGTTTCGCAATTATGCCACATCAAGGTGGAACGCTCTTCCCACAACTGTAAAGGAAAGTAAAACTATACTTACCTTCAAAGTCTCTTTTAAAGAGCACCTTCGGGGGAGAGCATTGCAAAACTGGCCCCGGTAATGGTACAAATCTCAACCTGTCGTACAATGGACAGCTTCCCCCCCCATCTATGTATATACTCACATTTTAGACTCTGTTACTAACTGTATATCTGTAGACTTGGTATGTCTTAAATGTCCGGTTAGGATGTATTAAAACGAAATCTAAAATGAAAATTGTAAATAAGAAATCTGTATGTAAAAAACCACCTGTATGTAAATTGTAAATAACCCATCTGTTTGTCAAATATGTCTTACATGTCTTAAATGATATGATGAATTGGAAATGGGGGACCCTGATGTAAACAAGACGAAAGTCTTTCTCTGATCTGCATCCCCTTAACAATTGTATGTTTTGAGCTGTACTGTACTGTACCCAATATACAAGCTATTAATAAACTTTTCAATCAATCAATCAAAACCTTAAAGTTGTTTGCAATCTGCCAAAAAACCGAGAGAAGAAGAAGAAGAACGATTATACATCCATGGAACGACCAGACACATGGCAGCAACGTTCCCTCTGCTTCATTCATTTCTCCTGTTCAACAGGTTAGTAGTGTGTACACAGATTATGTCATATTTCGATCTAAGAAGTGTGTTTGAAACTGTTTTATGTGTAGTTTAATGTCATTCTGTGAGCTACGCCACTAGCGTGTAGCTAATGGCGTCCGCTAGCTTCTTTAGCACAGGTTGTTGCTCCCTGAATAATGTAGGGCTCTACCATGTTACCATGTGTCTGACTCCCGTGCACTAGTTTGGCTTACATTTCAAGTTTATTCTGTTTGTATAAATATGTGAAATGCTGGTCTGAGGTCATAATTGTTCATATTATTTAAATGTTAAAGCGCTAATGCTATGCTAATAGTGTGCCTGTACAACATAGCCATGTTAAAGTGAGTACAGTCAACCGTAGGGTTACCAACTTCCAGGAATGGAGAAACGGGACACATGCTTGTGTCCCGCACGCGCGTGCGCCCAAAGATTTTCGGGTTTCTGGCGGATTTAGTTACTTTTTTTAGTTACTCCACCTCCTCACCTGCTGCGACCTCGGTGGGAGGAGGACACAGCTCTTTTAGAATATCCCGAACAGTTTTGGGGCCAAGCACATTGGCTGTTATCATCTCAGCCTTTGTTCTTCCACATTGCATTTTCTTTGCAGTGTTCGAATCACTAAACATGGCACTTGCCCGCTTATTACTGCAGTCCATGCTGTTGTAACTCAAACCATGCTTAACTGTGTGATACACTGATGTTACCTCACATGCAGCAACTTTGTCTTGTTCTGCAGTTGAACTGCCGAAGAATTTAGTTATATTTGATGCACCTTTGCCCACCGGAGAAAATCTCACACATACACATGCGAGCATTGTGCCTGCCCTGTCAACTGAGCGGTCCTAGCGCCCTTCGCATACAGCACACAAACACACAGGCACGCAGCCAGACACACTGAATTGCGCACAAACAGAAACATATCTTTTATTTTTCCCTTTACACGGGAGTCCGGGACAAACAAAGTCCCGTACGGGACACGCCCCTTTTGGCTCAAATACGGGGCGTCCCGGCTAATACGGGACGGTTGGCAACCCTAGTCAACCGGGTTGTGTGTGTTATCTGTTATCATTGTATTATATACTGTAAATGAAAAAGGCTTTAATCCTTCATGAAAGTCATAATATGGCATGTGGATTTATGTCCATCTTTGATTAGAGACAAATATGTCATACGGTTATTTTGATTTGCTAAATGTATGTTTACATTCTCAGTTAGCTTCAGGCCTCACTGAGGCGAAGTATTGAGGTAGAGAAAGCTGGTGAAGCCATTTCCTGCTGTCATTATATTCTGTTTGCACAGATAATAAACCTGGTTGGCAAAAAGGAAGTCGTTTTCATTCGACACAACACAGAGATACATGTGGCGTCAATCCAGACCGGTTACACAAAGAATGATTAGATAAATAGAGAAAACAGATATAATTTGTAAGTGAATGTATTAATGTGTTTAATACATTCTGGCTGGAACGACCACACAAACGGCAGCAACTTTCCCTTTGCTTCATTCTTTTCTCCTGTTCAACAGGCTTATTATCTGATTACCAGCTCTGCACAGCGGACTTGTAACACCAGCAGCAGTAGAGATGGAGCATCAGAACCTGGAGGCTTCTACTCTTCTGAAGAAGAAGAATACAGCAACAAGGATCCATTTGAAGATAGGTAAATATTACAGTAATAGTGTCCTTGCATTGTGTGGGTGTAAGGGTGTAACTTTGGTTTGAGAAGTGGGGGGGACACAAAACAGGGGGTCCTCCGCAATGAAACATTTTCTCAATTTCATTGAGGGGTACTAGTATATATTTCAATCGTCAAAAATCCATTAGAATATGCTCACAAGCAATAACACATATTTGATCAAATCCTCTCTCCTATCTTTATCTTACCTAGTCTGCATTCTTTCTTTTTATTTATGCATATTTTACTAATAACTCCCCTTTCAAACTGTGTTTTTTATTTTGTACTGACCTATTGCACACAGTGGAATGATTTATTAACTCATTTTATATACAACTAATATTACATAGATGGAAATATTTGTTTACAAAGATGACCAAACCGTTTGACACCCAGTGAGATAACTTAGACTAAAGTTTACAATCTAATAGTCCTTTACCTCCCTGAGCTGACGTTATCTCTCTCAGTCCCACAGGAGAGAGCTCTCCCTCTCCTTATTGTCGAAACAGCTTCTAATCTCCGTTAGCTCCGAGCTAGCACCAAATACTAACAACGTTTCTCTTTCTATCTCTCACACGCTCCTCCTCCTCCTCCTCCTCCTCCTCTAATTTTATTTTGAGTTGTGCATTGTTATTTGTGCTTGAGAAACATTCCACTTGAACTTTATTTTAACAAACTTAGTAGTAATTATTGTCCTATATTTTTTTCAGATTTCACAGCTGCCTGGGCCTAGCAGCAAGAACCTCCATCTGTCCCTGCCCCCAGGTCAAGATCTACCGTGGCTCAAGGGCCTTCACCAGAGCCATCACCATCAAGGACCAGAGGAACATCATCACTATAGTGGCCTCCATCTCCATCTTAAGATACACCTCGGTACAAAGGCCTCCACCACAGCCATCACGATCAACCCAGCCAGCAAAGAAGTCTCGCCTAGCAGACGTACCTCCCACACGGCCACCAGCATCAACCTGGGACAATCACACCTACCTCCCTCCGACACAGCCACCAGCAGCCCATGCACCATCTCCTACACAGCAGCCAGACCCCCTGTCCTGGAAGACAGACAAAGACCATGACACTGCTCCCCCTGTCTTTACATTTATAATGAATAGTTGGTTGAAAAAGTTCTGATATTGTAAATATTGAGATTTTACAGTTTCTTATGTTAACATAAATTGTTGGTTGAAAAAAAAAGTTCTAATGCTCAATTTGTATTTGTACACATCACATGAACCTTGGTATGGAATATGAAATCATGAATCAGTCCTGATGTAACTTTTCTGTGGTGAAAGCAGAGGGATGGAACTATTTTACACATGAATAACATTTCATTTCATCTATCTAGGCCTATAGTGTAATTCATATTATTTCACTACTTTTGTAAACCAAATCTAAAATGCCCCAAAAAATAGATGAGATGAGTAAATGTGTTTTCACAAGAGTTTTGAGGTTTTCCAAAAATCCGATTTCTCATTTTCAGCTAAGTATCTCATAAGACAGTGCTCTAAGGTGAGTGACTTGCATCTCTAGCAAGACCAGAGAGTGTCCTGAATATTTTGATAAGTAACATATGGGGTGCCATGTTATAAGAAGTACATTTAAAAGGTGATTTAAGGAGACGTCTACATATCAAGAAAATATCCTTATACTCCAGAGGGTTAAGGAAAAGGGTAAGGCAATTGTATTTTTTATACAATTGATTATATTCAAAGGAAAATTAATACTTGGTCCCCTGAATCTGGAATAATATACAATTTACAGCAAAGCCTAAAAATGTCAGGAACTTTTCATCTACAGATTGCTTTGGTCTGGCTTTACTCTTCACTGATTGGTTAAAGACACTTTAAACTTAGTGGCTATGGAAATCAGAAGGAGGGGCTCATTATCATACTAAAAAAACGCACGTTTTTTACGCGTCAAGAACGCGCGTTTTAAACTGGCGAATAGTGGCACTTTAGGCTTTCGTCCCGGCTCTCCCTACGTGTGTATGTGTGGTGTCAGGTGTCAGTATGAGAGGATGACAGCGCGTCTAATTTTGATGTGGCCCAAGAGCCAATCACAATAATCCCCGCAATGCAGTGAACCAATCACCTTTGAGGGGGGGGGGGGGGGAAACCCATCGTTGATTAAACACTATCCAGTGTTTCCCCTACCATTGTCTTGGAGGGGCGCTGCGCCCCGCCAACGGAGCCCCGCGCCCCCCCCTGAAATTCAAGGTGTTTACAAAATATATATAATTTTTTTTTTTTAATATATATATATATCACCAAATTGCAAATAATCTATAATTACTGTCACTTTTCACATTGAACATGTGCTCTTTTATTAAATAAACTAAACGCTTTCATTTTAAGTTGTGAGTTTAGTGTTTTTGACCCTAAGAAACACTGATGCATTAATCAATAACAATAATCCACAGCTCCTCTCTCTGCTCCAGAGGATTTAAAATATATATCCCAATGTCACAAAGATGCATCAGTGACGTGGTTGAAATCTTGTCTCCAGAAAACAAAAAACTGAAACAAGCGGTATCAGTGACTGTGTGTTTGATGTGGCTCTTTGCAGTAACATGGACAAAATGTGGCTCTTAACCTCTGACTGGTTGGCCACCCCTGATCTAGTTGAAGCCCTCGTGAAACGTTTTCAAGACTACAGGGATGAAACCTACTTTGAAGGACTCTGGAAAGAAGTCTTAAATACAAGTGCAAAATGCAATGTTGAGACGGACCCTATTCCAAAAAGAAAAACGAAACAGAGCAGAATGCTATATGGATATACTGTCATGTCCTCAGTAGGTGCGCGTTCTGAGCAGACCAAGGACACTTTTCGTGCCAGAATATTCTACCTTGTGCTTGACAACATGCTCGGTGAGCTAAATAGACGATTCTCCAAACCAAATTGTAAAATAATGATGGGGATCCAAGCCTTGAATCCTTCAAGCGTTACATTTTGCGAAGAGCAGGCTCTATTTGCATTTGCTTCTATTTATGAATGCAACATAGATGACCTCGGACATGAGGTACACCAAATGAAAAGAATCCTAGAGAGGAAAGTAACATCTGGCATGCAGAAGCCCTCGAGCATAGTAGAGCTCACAAAAATCATTGAACCCTTTAAAGATCAAATGCAAAGATATTTTTATAATTGCCAGTAAAATCGTCTGATTCTGAGTCAGAGGCCACCCAAGATCTGGAGTTGTAAAAGGGGTAAATTAATTGTTGGATGTAGAAGTGTCAGAATCAATATAGATGTTTTTATTTTAAAGTAAATTCAGATGGAACATATCAATGTCACATGTCAATTCTAATGTCCGCCTAAAAAAACCCCATTACTTATAGTGAAACCACCCTTGAATGATGGGTTAGTAGACTAAAAGCTTTAGGAATCAAAACTATAACATATAATAAGTACCCTGTATCAAGATTGATGCAAAACAAGTGACATTTGACCTTTTTAGAGAGGTTTAGAAAAATAAAGTTCCATTTGAACTTTTTCACTGTAAAAATCATTGTATTACTTTGAATTATCACTATAGGTATTCATTCCATCCAAATACAACTGTTGTGAAAAAAAACTTTAAAAAAAAAAACTCATTTAACTGATCTTTTTCATTTATTTGAAGAAAAAAAAACACAATGTGAGCCTCTGAATTAGCCCCGAGTGAAAAATGCTAACCTATTAATGCACCGAAAATCATTCCTAGCTCCCTTATTACTTATCCTAGCTCCACATCCAACACATTGTTTATGATCGTAAAGACACAGAATCTAACGGTGCCCACCTCTATAAGCAATAAAACTGCAATTCCGTTATCTGCTGTGCTCCGTGCGCTTTGAAATCAAATCAAAAGTTGTTTACCTCAATTCTTTGGCGTTTCTGCATTGCCCGGCTCTTTCGTTCTTTCAGTTGTTTTTTGTGCTCAAATATGGGACCTGAATCCAGTAGACTTCTCAAAACAGCAGCGTGGAATCGCTCCGGTCCCTCCGTGGTATCCCCGGGGTGAAAGCAGGCCCCAGCGGTGGTAAAATCCTCCTCCGTACAGCAGTACACGCCCGGTGGAAGCAGGCCAAGCCCGAAGCGTGGATCCACTCCGTTTCTCCGCGACGACTCCGGGGTAAAAACCTCTCCAGTACATCCGTATTCTACAGGTGGGAGCAGGCCTCCGTAGATCGCAGATCGCAGAATCGCAGGCAGCAACAGGTGGAGCCTACTACCAATACGGGTTTCAGCCTCCAATGTACTTTTAATGCTTCTCCACCAACAGACTTGACGATGGCAGCATCAACATCGTATGCATCACACGCGAAGTGGTCAGAGCACAACTTGCTCCATGTTGTCGGCTGCCAGCCAACACGATTCACTAAAAAAAATCCAGTTTCGGCGGATAATTTTGTCTTGGGGAAATGCATGTAAAATTCTCCCAGATCCCGCACCGTTCGTACATCCGAAAGCACAACAATAACCCATGTTTTTGCGGATATAATTCAGTTTTCTTTTCGAAAAACACCGCTGACATGTGAATGAGACTGCCTGGCCCAGAGACTGTTTGGCCACGGTGACGTCACGCGCGCGGAGGCTGCTGGGAATGACATGTCAGAAATTCAGACGGCTTTGGGTCGAGTTTTGTATCAATAAAAAGCTTTTTTTTGGGTGTATTATCTCGATTTAAATTAAATTAAAAAAACAGGCAGTCTTAAAAACAAAATTTCTATAAAAATGTAGCATATTTGGAAGCTTTGCATTTGATCTTTAAAGAGGTATTCCATGAGCTCTTCCGCTTGTGCAAATTGTACCTGTGAGTACTGCTTCCTGTGAACGCAGCTTTTCTACCCTCAAGCTGGTAAAGACATACTTGAGATCTACCATGGATGATGATAGACTGAGCAATCTGGGGGTTTTAAGTGTGGAGTCCAGACGAGCAAAGTCCCTGGACTTAGAGGAAATTGTGAATCGCTTTGCTGCAAACCACAACAATCGCAGAATACAGCTGTTGTAAGCTGAATGTGAGGAGAAGGAGCAGTGGCTGTTCAGGTGTCACAAAATGACCACTGATTCAACTCTCAAGTCTCTGGTCTGTCTCCATCGATATATTAATCTAAGTGAAACAACAAGTGAATCACATCCAGGGTATTCCACTGTTTCTATAAATGTCTTATATGTCAAATGTAAATTAAATGCCTTAATTGTTAATGTTAGAGCCTCTTGCACTTAATGTTCATATACAAGTGCATTGAGTTAATTATTTCTTCCCTCAGTTAAATGGGAGTGATTGTACTCACATAAATAATTATTTAATGTCACACACTCATCAAGGATGTGTGGTAATGGAAAATTATGGCAAATCATTTTTTCTTAAAAAGGTGCTAGTTTATTTTACCAAGGAAAAACAATCAAAATCCCACATTTATAAATACAAACTTTAAAGATTCAAGATTTCTTTTTCACAGCTGCTTTAGTGTTATGTGATGGTATTCTTCATGCTGGCTTACTTTCACACTGTCGTTGCTAACGTGACAGAACCGTTGTTAATCTTTTTAGAAACTCCCTTGCCATTTGAAATGTCTGTCTTATTAAAAACCAAATGAACCAAGGTCACAGCATCTTGCAGGACATGACTGTCATATAATACTCTGTATTATGATCAGTTCCTATGGGCCTGGACTGAGTATGACAGAAAAAGGCATGTTGACAGAAACAGAAAACAGTTGTTACAATATGTGTTACTGTGTCAATGTTGATTCAACACAAATATTTTACAAGCTCATTTACAATGTTATACGGGAACGTAATGTTCAAATTAGCAAACGGTGTACGCTGTTCAGTAAAATCGCTGCCAAGAGCCAGTGTTCAGTAGGGTTCATTTGCTGGACTACTTAGACTACTTGTTTTTAGGGATACTTGTGTACAATATAATGCTAGATTTGAAGGCACAATGAGTAGTATGTTTATACTTAAACATTCCCCCCCTCTCAATTATCAGTTATAACACTTAAGTGTGTGGCAGTGTGTGTACCTGCAATGCAGACCTCTGCCTGTTTTCCTTATTTGGCTGTGTTCAGGACTGTTATGGTAATTTAAGTGAAACAAGTGAATCACATCCAGTTTATTCCACTGTTTCTATAAATGTCTTGTATGTAAAATGTAAATTAAATGCCTTGATTGTTAAAGTTGCGACCCTCTTGCACTTAATGTTCATGAAAAAGTAAGATGTATGTCTTAACCAATAATTTAATTTTAAAAACTTGTTTAAATGATGTGTCTCCGTCACTGAGAGAATGAGCTCATAGTGCTGCTGATCACCATAAGCTAAACAGTCTGTATATTTCTCTACATTTGTATAATGTAAGCTTTGTTGTTACTTTGCCTGCGAGAAGAAGAAAAAAATAGTTGAATATACTGAATATTATTTGATCTATTCCACCACTTAATCCCAAATAATGTAGAGGTGTGTTGTAGGTGCCTTAAATAGCCCCTTATTTTATAGTGAGATGTATTTTTATGTTCATATAATAGTGATTTCAATGCCACCCCAAAATGATCACTGGTCCCATCCTGGCCACCCCACTGAAAATGTCCTGGCTC
>CADEHL010000364.1:0-48465 GCA_902827135.1 Harpagifer antarcticus
AGCTCGAAGGCTGCTCGGTTTCCTTCACTTGTTTTTTATTTTTAAATCAAGCTCACTTTACTGTTTTACTAAATGTTGATTCCATGATTGAAGACGGATTAGACCATTTCTTTTAAGAATGTTTGTCTTAGAGTTTTATGCAAAGAGGCGGACGTCCTTGACACTCCTTTACGAGCCAAATAAGATTTTCATCGGGAGCTTGGGTCAGAGCCACTTCAGCCTTATTCTCCCGCTTCAGGAAGACGGCCGGGTGTGTAAATAACGTGTAATCTGGGAGCGGTGAGATATGAGAGCTGTCTTGTATTTATTGTAAAAAATGTTTAGTTATTGTTTTACTCTGGAAATAAAACTCCAATCAGAATCGACCTTTTATCAGGTGTTGTTCTTGTCGTTTTAATTTGCCAAAGATTGAAAGGTACACCAGTAGCCAATGGGAGGAACCTTAATGAGTATTTCACAATAACAGAACTGGGGCTTAAAAGGAAGCCTGGAAGATGTGGTCATCATTACCATCAGACGGCTGTTTCCCTGCAGGGGGGGGGGGGAGCTCTTCTTATTTCTGCTGTGTGGCTGCAGCTGCTTGACATGCAGGTTTCCCTTCCACACGTCTCGGGTCCAGAAACCTTAAAGTCTTGATTCAAAGACACCATTTCCCACTGAAGCAGGCACACCCCACAAGTTTCCTCTTTGTACAGAAAACGATGATAAATGTTTATAAATGCCACTTTTATGTATACCTTTTTAACGTATGCACAACTACTGATATCTTAAAAACTGAACAATTCTCCAAATTGTGGTATATATTCTTGTATACATATTGTAAAGTTTTGTTGGTGAAGAGAATAAAATATTTGTGGTTTCTGGAAACTACTGAACCCTGAAATCACTGATGTTGGTTTTACCTGAGGTTACTTTGACTTTGTATCCTAGTGATCAGTGGGGGACATATCACACCGGTTACGCTTGTGTTGTTATGAAGAGAATTCAATGTAAGGGCTTATATGTAACAGTCTGTGGTGCTGTGTTATACTCTGAATACCAATATCTCCAAGACAAGGACATCTCTTACCTTTATTTGAGAATGTTTGTAATAGCCTCAATCTCTCAAATGTCAGTAATAGTTTAATCTTTTATATTCCCAGCCGTATACGGTCCTAAATGTGTGTGTAGTGAGACGTTGTTTTGGTTCAGTTTCAATATAATTCATAGTGAAAAGTCTCTAAAGGTCATGCTGACAAACTGATAAACACACTTAATTAGACACTAGATGGTTGTGTGTTTTCTTAAAGGTCCCGTGTCACGGCCATTTCTACTGATCAGAGTCCCATTGTTGAGGTCGACTAGAATAGATTTACATTGTTCAATGTTCCAAACAGCATCTCTGTATAGTCTGTGTATTCACTCTGTCCTACACGGCTTGTTGGAGCTCCTGCACCCCCCCCCCCTCTCCCTGTGAGCCCACTGTGCTCTGATTGGTCGGCTCGCCCACTCTGTTCGGATGCTGTTCTGATGTATTTATTGCTATCGGGATGTTAAGAGCATTCCATGGAATATAACGAGTGTGTAGAGAATGACCTGCCCCACCTTTAACTGTTAAGAATTACCACTTTTTGTGTTTTGCTCTTACAAAAGTAGAACATAAAGTTTGTTGTTTATCAAATCTTATCCATGGTCGGCAAAAACAATGACGATTTGAAAAATTAAGAAATGTGTATTAAACTATAATCTCTTATCAGCTATCAGCAGCTTGAATCTCCATTCCTTATTAAAAAGCCATCACTCACGTGTCAACGGCTTCTCTCTGATCACAACTCACTTCCAAGGAATCGTTCCTTCCCTTTCTCTTTGGCAGCGGGTCAGATGGAAACAAGAGGCCTGGTTACTGGTTAACTGCGATATGAAGCTTTTCTCACGCACACAGAACAAGCTGCTACTGGAGTTTGAGCCGCCGTCATGTCAGCAACAACACGTCAAATACTGTCTACAACAATCGCTGATATTCAAGGAGTTGCAAGTAGGAGAGTGTCAATATATAAATTAGGTGTGTATAAATGTATTATAGGTGAAAACATTGCATAGCTGCAGTCATACAAATGGCGTCCATCCAAATTGAAGAAAAACATTTGTTTACACTGAAACCAGTTTACAGAAGATCGTGAGTCATCGGAGGGCGATCACCTCATGAGGATCCTCACGTACACCCTCGCATTTCTCCAGGGAGCGAGTATCGCCGTTTCCAGGGCGCGATGTGACACGTCTGATCTTTTAATAACCCATAAACTCCCCTATTAAGTAGAATTCACTGTATTTATTATTATCTGTGTATTTCCTCATCTATGTACTTTATTTTCATATAATTTATTTTGTACTACTGATAATTGTGTATATAACTGACTGTTTTGCACTCTGGTTAGACCTCCTTAATTTCGTTACACACATGTGCTTGCATTTTTGTAATGACAATAAAGTAATCTAATCTAATCTAATTATGTAATCAGATTAATTAATTAAAATCCTACAATGTGATTTCCTGGATTCTTTCCCCCCATTTTGTCTCTCAGAGTTGAAGTGTACCTAGGATGAACATTACAGGCCTCTCTCATCTTTTTAAGTGGGAGAACTTGCACAATTGGTGGCTGACTAAATACTTTTTTGCCCCACTGTATAATCCCTCCACCTGGTCCTAGGTCTACCCCTTGGTCTCTTCCCAGCTGGACGTGCCTGGAACACCTCCCTAGGGAGGCGCCCAGGTGGCATCCTAACTAAGTGCCCGAACCACCTCAACTGGCTCCTTTCGACGCGAAGGAGGAGCGGTTCAACTCCGAGTCCCTCCCGGATGACTGAACTTCTCACCTTATCCCTAAGGGAGACACCAGCCACCCTGCGGAGAAAACCCATCTCGGCCGCTTGTATCCGCGATCTGGTTCTTTGGGTCAGGACCCATCCTTCATGACCAGAGGTGAGGGTAGGAACGAAAATGGCCCGGTAGACAGAGAGCTTTGCCTTCTGGCTCAGCTCCCTTTTCGTCAGCAGTACCGCTCCCACTGCTCCGATTCTCCGGCCCATCTCACGCTCCATTGTTCCCTCACTCGAGAACAAGACCCCGAGATACTTGAACTCCTTCACTTGAGGTAAGGACTCATTCCCTACCTGGAGTGGACAGTCCATCGGTTTCCTGCTGAGAACCGCTTCACACTCGGTTGCGAACCGATCCAGTGAGTGCTGAAGGTCGCAGACCGATGAAGCCATCAGAACCACATCATCTGCAAAAAGCAGTGGTGCAATCCTTATTCCACCGAACTGCAGACCCCCCCCCCCCCCACGACTACGCCTCGAAATCCGATCCATGTATATTACAAACAGGATTGGTGACAAAGCGCAGCCCTGGCGGAGGCCAACCCTCACCGGAAATGGGTCCGACTTACTGCCGAGGACCCGGACACAGCTCTCGCTTTGGGAGTACAGAGATTGGATGGCCCTGAGTAGAGGACCCCCTCACCCCATACTCCCGCAGCACCTCCCACAGTAACTCCCTGGGAACCCGGTCATACGCCTTCTCCAAGTCCCACAAAACACATGTAGACCGGATAAGCGTACTCCCAAGCCCCCTCCAGGATCCTTGCGAGAGTAAAAAGCTGATCCGTCGTTCCACGACCAGGACGGAATCCGCATTGTTCCTCCTCAATCTGAGGTTCGACAATCGCCTGACCCTCCTTTCGAGTACCTTAGAGTAAACTTTCCCGGGGAGGCTGAGTAGTGTGATGCCTCTGTAATTGGCACACACCCTCTGATCCCCCTTTTTAAAAAGGGGAACCATCACCCCGGTCTGCCACTCCTTCGGTACTGTTTCCGACTTCCATGCAATGTTGATGAGACGTGTCAACCATGACAGTCCCTCAACACCCAGAGCCTTCAGCATTTCTGGGCGGATCTCAACCCCCCGGGACTTTGCCACTGTGTTAGCAACATCTGTTTTTTAATTCACCAGTGGGGTATCTACCGACGTATTTTATGTCGTACAACAAAAGGTGAACATCTCTTTAGCTTGTGTTAACCACAGACCTTATTTCAGGCATCTTACCACAAAAACATATTAAAAAAATAGTTGAACTAAAGGTAGGTAGGTAAGAACGGAGAAACCATCTCGAGTCGCTAGAATCTGAAATACACAACCGAAAAAAATCTGCCCCTTCCTCACAGAGCCCCTCCTCCAACGCACACGAACGCGCACATGACCAATGAGGCCACGAGATAAGTTTGTGCACAGATGGAAGGCTGACAGGCAGGTAGGCCATCCAGTTACTTTAGCCGGCTCAGATGATTGGTCGTGCTTTCTACAGCGCCACGGCTTCCACAGATGAGATGTTTTTATGGATTTATTGTCAAGGCATTTCATGTATTCATTGCTATCGGGATGTTAAGAGCATTCCATGGAATATAACAACGTTTCTGAAGTGAATTACCTACCCCACCTTTAAGGACGAGGGAACCAACTATTTTCAGGGTGACTCATTCTTGCATCACTCTTAATTTTAGCATCAAGAATATCTATAATTATAAATCATATGAGCAGACTTTGGGAGTAACATAATACATGCATCTGGATAGAACAAAGGTAACTGTGTTCGCTTACAGGTACAGACTTTGTAATCTACACCATTGGCTCATTCTGTCAGGAGTCATGTGGCCTATATGTTGCCTTACATGCAATGATTGTCTTCTTGAGATATGTTCAAAAATACTATATTGTTGTCAACTAAAAAGAGCACATTCTGTGTGTTGTGAAAGGAGGACACAGAGACTTACTGTATGTCTTTAATACATTGTTCTTTTCTAACGTTCTGGTGTCTTGCATAATACACTTAACATCTTATTGATATGTATTTTCTCGTGTATTTATTTGTAATCCAGAAGTAACTGAAAGCAATCAGTTCACCTTTATTCTGTGTTACTTGGATTAAGTGATTCAATTGTTTTACACCTAATTAGTAAATGTAACAGAATACATGGATTTGACTTCACCACATGTTCCTGGAGTAGTAACCCGTGCAGCACGGCCCAGCTGTTCAGTGTTTCCCTGCACGTGGTGAACATCCTCTGTTTACCTCCTCGCGGACAGGAGGGAGGCAGCTGCAGCACGAGGGCTACATGCCGCTGGTGCTGTCCTCAATGGCGGCGGGCACGCCCAGTGGGCGGGCACGAGTGACCACGTAGCAGAGTGGAGGTTATTTATTTACTTTATTTATAATGAATAGATATAAAACACGAGTTTGTTGAACTGATTGATACATAACATATATGTTAAGCTTATAGACTTTCTGTTTCTGTGTTATTATTTGGGGAATTGTGCACCTTATTCCCCCAGAATTTAGGTTAAAATGTTTGACATGATCATTAACAATAGGTCATTAAATAGTAAAGGTTATAATGACAATGTGTTGGTGTGTAACAGAGTAAGGAGTCCCCCCTCCTCCCTCTCATAGCCCTTTCTCATTTCACTCATTTCCCCTCTGAGGATAGGAGTCGAGGGGAATTAGTGAAATGAGAAAGGCCCATAGTAAACATTACATCCAGCACGTCTCCCTTTTCTCCCTCATCGCACTCCCTCTCTGTAAAACTGCGAGAATGCAACCGGAAGTTCAAAAGTAGGCCTTCAAAATGAAAGCTGGATTCGCCCATGCTTGCTAATGTGCTTTAAAGACACAACATAAGAAATTCTGAACACAAATATGTAAAACACATCAGTGTAACTAACAGTCAAGATGCACAGATGGAAATGAGTCAAATAGTGTACAATAGTAAAAGTGTTGCTAAAAATGTGCACATCATATCATTTTCTTAAATGAAACAGCTGTACAGATGTTTTTGCAGGAATGCAGCAATTTGATAAATTAGGACTCTTCCAATTGCATGTTTTTCCCGCATCAAACAATTCAAATCAAAGCCCAACTATGTCCAATTCTGTATACAAAATGTCTAATTAAAACAAAGATATATCCAGCTTAAAGTGATTTAAAACAGGAAAGCTAAAGGAAATGTTGAGTTTTCATGATTGATAAATGTATTTCCTGAATAACTCTTACCTGCAGATACATGTTCTGTCCTTAGCTTATCAGTTAGTTGACCATAGCACTTAATAACATACTTAAACATATTCCCTTTGTCAGGGAATCATTCTGTATACATGTTTACCTTCGCCCTCTGACGCAGCTGACCAGCCTCGAGCAGCCGCTATCTCCCTTAAGGAGGGGCAAGTTGTTGTTGTTGTTTGTTGTTGTTGTTGTTGTTGTTGTTGTTGTTGTTATCAGTTTGTGACGGGGGGGTATACTACGAAGCAGGATTTTCGCTTAGCGGCTAACTTCAGGGAAAACTCTGGGTTTCCGGTCCTACGAAGCTGGTTCTCTTTTTAGCGGGCTAGATCTCCATGGTAACTTATGCTCAACTCAGTGAAAGCCCCGCCTGCTGACCAATCAGAGCTCAGTGTGCAGAGTTCAAAGCGATCAAGTCATATTACAGGAGAAAGGAAATACAGAAAAGCTGCCGTTGCAGGAAAGACGTTCGGCAAAAATCACCGACTGTGTGAACGTGAACATTAATAGAATATCACCTCCATCTTCAGAGCAATCTGACTATTATAACATTAACGATAAGAAAGCTTACTGAAATATCTGTCACAACATAAGTAACCGGATCAGAGTAACATTACAGTCCGCGGCATATCACTTCATAATGTATCATATATCTCCTGATCTGAGTCAGCTGAGCCGTATCTGGCCGTGCCACACTCACAGTGTCACATACTGGATGCAGAAGTATTATTGTAAGCAACACATTAAGTTGACGAAACACTCGAGTCAAATGTAATTAAAGTCAGATCCACTCGTGTCCCCCTAGTTTCCACCGGGTCCGTCTGCGGCGCGTTACGGCCGCGTTGCGGCTGCGCCGCGGCGTCGGATCGCGGCCACTCTAGTCAATGGGTGCTATTCCACCAGACCCGCCGCGTTACGGCTCAGACGCGTCTCGCCGCTGGGCTCCGCTCGAAATAGGATTGAAGTCTATTTTTCCACGCGACGCATCCGTAAGGTAATGTCCGGCAGGCAGGAAGTGGAATATATATAAATATATATATACAGACACACACAAACTCATTTTGCAGACCCTATCCTCCGTAGTCTTTCAAGTAGGAGGAGAAATGCCAGCGTTCTCCTCCGGTTTACAGGCACTGTGTAAATTATATATATAGAATAATTATGATGATTTTACCACTAAAATACAGCAACACATCTTTGATTCATGTCGTTTATAACTGGGATATTACAATTATTATTAACTTAGTCTGTACAAAGTCTGTCCAGGAAATATGCCCAAATCAACAGAAACTGCGAGCCGGCAGGCAAGACGCTCCGCTTCGGAAACGCTTCTGAAACGCGCCCGGTAGGGTTTGACGCCGGAGGAGCCGGACCAAACCCGCGGCGCAGCCGTTACGCGATGCAGACGGACCCGGTGGAAACTAGGGGGGGGGGGGGGGCAGTGATATCATAAACCTGTTAATGTACGCATTCAAACACTTGTTCTGTTACCAGCTGTGTTCACCTTGCAGGTGCAGCTCTGTGGCTTTGATCCTGGATCAAGTGTTTGAGTCATGGATGTTTAAAGTTTAATTTCTTCATATGTCTAATATTATAGTTGACTTTTCATTCAGGAAGTATGACGCTGCGCTGTCAGTACGCTTCTCCATGTTTGTGATTGGTCGAATGCTCCAGATACCACCCCTCTCATGTGAACGCGCCTAACTAGATAGGACACGGCTGGCTTGAGCGATCCACTTGATAACCCGGATCGTAGTTCCGTTTAGCGACACATCCAAGTTAGGTTGAACCAGCTTCGTGAAGAATGTTGATTATTACACTCTCTAGTTAAAACCTGGAGCTATGGAGGGCTCTTCAGAATTGATGTGGCATCTCAACCGTGTGGTCAGACCGTGGCCCGTGACATGTCTTGTGAATTCTCCGGCCGAAGCTCCAAATAAACCGACAGTGTTTGCCATCAGAGCTCCAGCTCTCCTCGTGTGATTGATTGAAAAGTTTTACTAATAGCTTGTATATTGGGTACAGTACAGTACAGCTCAAAACATACAATTGTTAAGGGGATGCAGACCAGAGAAAGACTTTCGTCTTGTTTACATCAGGGTCCCCCTGAGTCCTGTGTCTCTCTGAGTCCTGACTCCAATTGCTACAGAAGTTTCCCCCACACCCTTAACACTTTAAAGTATTGTGTCCCCACACTTCTTGCAAAGCTATTTATATATAAAAACAAGAAGACAACATGGTATTTGGCTAAATGAGTAGATAAAGAATACAACATAATGAGGACAGGATTAGATTTAGGATCCAAAGCAGTACTGCGTTTATTTTGAAATCGACCACCGGAAGTAGTACACCTCCACAGCTGTTGAATGACAGTGTCGCAGCCTCCATAAGAGCTCGCGGGCTCTCTGAAACAGTCAGTGATCTCTCATCTCTTTTAATGTAGGTCTCTGCTGCCAATGAAACATCTCAAACTCCCTCTCTGACCTTTTAATACTCTTTCTGTGACCCGTTTCACATAAAATCAAAGTTATTCTGCTGTGAAATATAATTTTTGACAGTGACACTTTCCCAGAATCTGACTTTATTTTATATTTTTGATGCAAAATGCCTTTCATTGAGCACGTTTCTGACGCAGATCTGGAGCGCTTGGCTCTGGAGCGGGTCGTCCCGGCGCTGCAGGACTTTGGTTTCTGTTATTTGGACGGGGTCCTGGGGGAAGTGGCCGGGGGGGCGGTGCTCCAGCAGGTGATCGATATGCACCGGGCCGGGGTGCTGCAGGACGGCCTGCTGGTAGGCTCTGTTCCCGGGGTGCACCGGAGCAGTATCCGCGGGGATAAGATCGCCTGGGTGAGCGGGGCGGAGCGCGGCTGCGAGGCGATCAACTTCCTGCTCAACATGATCGATAAGATGATCTCTGTGTGCGCGAGCCGGCTGGAGAGCAAGAAGATCCGCGAGAGGTCCAAGGTGAGAGGGAGGGGGGAGACATATTTGAATGGCTAAACACACACTGATGCTCCTGTAAGACAAGAACTTCGACATTTGGGATCAATAAAGTAACTATCTATTCTATCTAATACTGGACATCAGGAGATGCAGTTAAAATGGCAGCAATACTATAAAATAGCTTACTACCAGCCCAATGCACAAATTAAAGTGCAGTGCAGTGTAAGGTGTGTCACCTGCTATTGAGCTGTCAAGTACAAGTAAAAAAATACATTTAAATGCAACAAATCAATGAATATGAAATAGGATTAACACAGAAAGGCTTGAGATTGAACGGAAACTAAAGAGTGCTATGCATAAATCTAAACGAGTCAGAATACAGACTGAGTTGTGCAATGTTGTTGTTGTTGTTGTTGACAGTAAATGCTTTCTGGTAAAGGTCTCTTCATTCATATGTCATCATAGAGAAGGATATATAAAACAGCAGCAATGTGACGAAGCTTTTTGGGGCTTGTCTTTTTTTAAGGTCTTTTTCATGTGGCTGTAAACGTTGCTTTTCTATTAAAGAGTTGTAACCGTGTGTGTGGATAAGTGGTGTGCAAAACCTTTAAAATGCACGTGTAATGTGGATATGTAAAGTTGGGTTTGAATTGTTGTTGAGCATCAGGGTTTCTCCTTCAGGTCTGCATGTTGTCTGCATTATCAGGACGTGTCCTCTGTGTGCTAGAGCGACATTGGAACAGTGAACCTCAGGAGACGCGGACGTGCATTCTCTGTATTTACACTGTTTCATTCACCGTGATAGTGAGCAGGTCGTTTGATTGGTCAGTTTTGCTCATTAACCCGCATAGATCGGATATTTTCGGTTTCATACGGAAACGTTTTGAAGGTGTCATTGCGGAGTCTCTTTCTAGTATAATGTGTAAGCCTTTTTGGCATCAGTCCAGCGACCTGTTCTGGGCCCTGAGCCAAGGCTTTAGAAACCAGCACACGCTTCAGGAAGGGCAGGAAGTGAACTCATGGACTCTCATTGAATACTGGGAATGTAGATCTGAGTTGTTAACAGGAATTGTGTGGTGGTTGTGGCTCAGGGGTTAGAGGGAGGGGAGACCAGGTGCATGTAGCGAAACAATTATTGTTACAGTGGATGAAGGGGGGGAGAGGTGTCTAAAGTCAAAGATGAGTCTTTCTTGATTGGACCAAACTTGACCCCGAGTCACCCACAACAATTCTGCTGGCTCCCCGACCCCAACACCAAATTACACACACCTTCAGACTTGGCTAAAATGCTCAAAATCAGTTTAGTAGAGTTTATATAGCCGTTGTGGAGGATAGCATGAAGCCTTGTTCAGATACAAGACACTAGAGACCCGAGGAGACCCGATCACAACATAAGGGTAAAGGTATTAAAGTACCTGCAAGTTACTTTGGATAGAAGTGTGTCAGCTAAATGAAAAGTAAAGTAAAACAAATGTAATAAATTAATGCTTTTTCAAATATGCAACATCCTGTCTATAAACATATATTTATATAATATGCATACGGCTAAAATGACTTAAGGACCATAATTAGTTTCTGTATATTGAACTACCAAACACAACCACACACATCTACAACGTTGACATGCAGCGAGCAAGATATTTAAATGAATGTAAAAAAGTTAAAGTATTATATAAGCAAGTGAATATCCAATAAAATATTTAATAAAATAAAGACATTTTTATGTTAATAAACAATAATAAGTCAAAATAAAATGTCCAGCATAAGATAAAAACACATAAAATGTAATAAAAAAAATGTATAAACAGAAAGCTAAAGTATAAATGTGAAATAAAAAGATTAAATGAAATAAATCTATTTAAATAAACATTGTTCTACTGTTTATCTCTGATCACTTCCTCCAGCTGCAGATGGAGCGGTGGAGATCCTCACGTACACACTCCGCCACTTATTCAATTATTCACACCTCACACACTCACACACGTACACACACACACACACACTGATTTACCATATCCTTACTTCTTACACACACACACACACACACACACACACACACCCACACACACACACACACACACACACACACAGCATATCCGCGTGTGTGTCAAGCGCAGCTTTGTGTGATATCAGATATAACTTCTTAAGAAAACAGGTCATCCCAGGTACAATAGGAATACAACACACACACACACACACACACACACCCACACACACACACACACACACACACACACACACACATACCATGTATACATCGCTTCAGGGGACATTACATTGACTTACATGCATTTCCTGGAGACTTATCCTAACCTTAACCATAACCAACACATGCCTAACCCTAATCCTGAACCTACCCCTAACCAAGTCTTCACCCTAAAATTAATGGTTCCCCTCATGGGGACCTCCATTTTGTCCCCATAAGGGAGGCGAGTCCCCACACGTGACTGTGTAAACAGATTTAGGTCCCCACAAGTATAGTAATGCTAGGCCACACACACACACACACACACACACACACACACACACCACACACACACACACACACACACACACACACACACACACACACACACACACACACACACACACACACACACACACACACACACACACACACACACACACACACACACACACACACCTCCTCTTTACTCGGAAGATGAGATAAAGTAGAATTCAAAACATCTCCGAGGCGTTTTGTTTAGATTTCTTTCTCCACGCTGTATCATTTCCTCTGGCCGGCCCTCCAAGGTTTTTCCACATATTTTCACTCCAGTTGCACCATGATGATGACGATGAAGATGATGGTGTGTGTGTGTGTGTTTCCATGCTTCAGTGGCAGTGTGGTTTTTTCTGGAGCACGTCAGACTCTCTTTATCAGCGCTGAGGGTTTGTCGTCATTGACGCTACGTGCAGCTCTGGACTCGCCCACATGCACGAAAACAGCTGTTAGGAGGAGTGGTTGCATTCAATGTTTCGTGCAAAAGCCAAACATCAGGTGGTAAACGATGACGTCAGGGAGGTAACTAAAGGTGGTGATGCGTTCAGGGACCTGTGTGTTTGATGTGGATAACGTATTGCGTGTGGTTATTGTACGGAAAGGGAAGAGGACATGATGTGAGACCTTCAGAGGTGAGGATCGTTTGGAACAACAGGTCGTTGATAGCAGGTGATGCTGGTGATATCAGATCAATCAGAAAGGTGCTCAATGTTGTTAGGAGATCCGGACACACACTTTGTTTACATCTTGTTTCTGACAAACTGTACTTTGACTTACTCTCTACATTCTTTCGAATTACAATATAAAAACTGTTTCAGGACTTTTTAACGACTTTTTATTGACTTTTTAAAAATGTATTTCCCGACTTTTTGACGACATAGCATGATATTCTTTTTTGCCATATTGTAGAATCACTTTTGCAACATTACATATTAAGACAGTTATTTTTCCGATATGTATTTAATGACGTGTTTAGTACACTTAGATTTTTTACCAGATTGTGTAAAGACTTTTTTGTGACTTTTCTTTTCAAATGTTGTACGACAAACTTTACAAGGACTCTTCTCCCATCAAATAAAATGACTTTTTTGCCATAAAATACTGTGAGTGTGTAATGACATCCTATACTATAACTTATATCAAAAATATTGACCAACATATGCACTGACCAACCCTTAAGAAACAGAGGAAGCATAAACAAATACAAAATGGTCAGGAATTCCCCTCCATACCACACGCCCCCCCCCCCCCCCCCGCAGCGCTGCGACCTTTAGTCCCGAACAGGGAGCGGAAGCTGATCAGCGGTCATCAGAGATTACACACTGTCAGTCAGGATTTCCTTCAAACAAACATGCTCTCTCACGCACACACCACACACACACACACACACACACACACACACACACACACACACACGTGAAGAACACACATGCTTTGAACAGTTTGTGTACGTGCAACTGTCGCCGTATGCACACAACCACAACACACACCCCTAATGAACGTGATACAGATAACCACACACACACACACACACACACACACACACACACACACACACACACACACACACACACACACACACACACACACACACACACACACACACACACTTGAAAGGCTATAGAAATGTAATCTATTATTATTTCAATCAGCAGAGACGGTTTTGATGTAAGAACACATAGCCTATACCGATCTGATGAAACCCCCCGGGTCTTGACCCTGGTGGTGGTGAATGGATAGTTGGGGTCGGTCTGAAGGGGAGGGGCTTAGCTTGACCCTGGATTCAGAGGGACAGGAGCTGAAAAGGGGTGGAGGGGGGTTGCGTCGAGTCACCTGAAATGACAGCTGTCTCAGAGGGGAGAGCAGATTTAAAAGGGTTAGCGGAGTGCTCTGATAGGCTTGTGAGAATAGAGCGAAGTGATTGGTTAAGCTGGGGAGTGATGCCCCCGATCACTTATTGAGAGGAAAGAGAGTAGTAACATAGACCCAGTAAATGAATGAGAAAAGAGGGTCTTCCTGGTTGAACCTGCGCTGAGCTTCCTTGGTATTCTGATTCTGTAGTCTCATACTGAAATACTCTACTGTATGTAAATAAACTGCATATTGTTCCAGGTCAAATACTGAAGTCTGATCAAATGTGTTTTCTGTGTGTTTTTCTCCAGGCGATGGTTGCTTGTTACCCTGGAAACGGGGCAGGTTACGTGAAACACGTTGATAACCCGAACTCTGACGGCCGCTGCATCACCTGCATCTACTACCTCAACAAGGACTGGAGCGCCAAGGTGCGTTCAGGGACCTCCGCTCATTACAGAGTCCTGTCTTGACCTCTGACTAAAACTATAATAACAAACTAAAATAATGCAAACTATTTTAATGACTGATGTTTTCGAATCAGTCCACGTTGTGTTTCTGATCTCCTCTCTTCTCTCGTTATTGATCAGGAGCACGGAGGCATCCTCAGGATCTTTCCGGAGGGGACGTCCTTCGTGGCCGACATCGAGCCGCTGTTCGACCGGCTGCTCTTCTTCTGGTCCGACCGCAGGAACCCCCACGAGGTGCAGCCCTCCTTCAATACCAGGTAACCAACCAGTCAGATCATTAACCAATCAGATAACTAACCCACCAATCAGGTAACCAACCAATCAGATAAACAACCAATCAGATAACCAACCAATCAGATAACCAACCAATCCGATAAACAACCAATCCGATAAACAACCAATCAGATAAACAACCAATCAGATAAACAACCAATCAGGTAAACAACCAATCAGATAAACAACCAATCAGATAAACAACCAATCAGATAACCAACCAATCCGATAAACAACCAATCCGATAAACAACCAATCAGGTAAACAACCAATCAGGTAAACAACCAATCAGATAAACAACCAATCAGATAAACAACCAATCAGGTAAACAACCAATCAGATAAACAACCAATCCGATAACCAACCAATCAGATAACCAACCAATGAGATAACTAACCAATCAGATAACTAACCAATCAGATAATCAACCAATCAGATAACTAACCAATCAGATAACCAACTAATCAGATAACTAACCAATCAGATAACCAACTAATCAGATAACTAACAAATCAGATAACCAACCAATCAGATAACTAACCAATCAGATAACCAACTAATCAGATAACTAACCAATCAGATAATCAACCAATCAGATAACTAACCAATCAGATAACCAAATAATCAGATAACTAACCAATCAGATAACCAACTAATCAGATAACTAACAAATCAGGTACCAACCAATCAGATAGACAACCAATTAACCATTTAGATAACACACCAAACAGATAATCAAACAATACTTAAATTAATTAGTCAATCAATCAACTAAAAACTTTAAAAACTTGATCAGATTTCATTGAATTTCATTCAGTATAATTTAAACATTGACATTTTCTTCATCTTGCTTTGTATTCATTGATTGATTAATACGTTCAACCTAAAGGATTTATCTGTCTCAATCATACACACGTTGTTTTCACTGAGAACAGAGAAATGGCACCACCTGCTGGTGTGAGTGTGGAATTACACACAACATTTCCCCTCAAATGAAAGCTCTTACCCCTTGTGTTGTGTTCGAAAGCTGTTACCGTTCTTGGTGTTCGCGGGTCAATTTTGACCCATGATTTATCTCAGTCCAAAACACTAATAATGACTATCATCTAATATTGTTTTAACTACATCATAACTAACTTGTTATGCATCCTTAACCGTACAATGCTGTTGTAATTTAATGTTAAATTATACCACATATTTAAGTAAAACATGTGATTACATTCACTCATAATATTCCCTATAGTGAAGACAGTGGATCATTATGTTATTAATAGATATTAGAGTACAATCTCCCCAAAAAAGTTTTAAATTATTACTGTTGATGAAGGCGTTGGGGGGGGGGGGGGGGGAGGGGTGTCTAAAGTCAAAGATGAGTCTTGATTGGGCCAAATTTCACCCGAGTCACCCACAACAATTCTGCTGGGTCCCCCCCGACCCGAACACCAAATTATACTATTTTTTCACTTTTTTAGAGACCTTCAGACTTGGCTAAAATGGTCAAAATCAGTTTTGTAGTGTTTATATAGCCGTTGTGGAGTCAGTATCTGGTGTGAGGGGTAGGGTTAGGGGTTAGGGTTAGGGGTAGGGTTAGGGGTTAGGGTTAGGGGTAGGGTTAGGGTTAGGGTTAGGGTAATGTTGCGAATCGAGTGGCCTGTGTTCGTCGTCCATTACATACGCCTGCCCATACCATAACCCCACCACCACCATGGGCCACTCGATTCACAACATTACCCTAACCCTAACCCCTAACCCTAACCCCTAACCCTACCCCTAACCCTAACCCTAATCCTACCCCTCACACCAGATACTGACTGGTTTTCGGACCCCCCCCAGACCCCCCCAATAAAGCAAAAATGCACATTTCAGAGTGGCCTTTTATTGTGGCCAGCCTAAGGCACACCTGTGTATATAAAAAATGTTTTAGATCTTTGAGTTCATCTCATGAGAAATGGGAGCAAAAACAAAAGTGTTGCGTTTATATTTTTGTTCAGTGTAGAAACACCCACATTAAAATCCAGAGTTTTATTAAATTATTAAATAGTTGTATTTAACAGCGTTGTTGTTGTTGTTGTTTTGGTTTCAGGTACGCCATCACTGTTTGGTATTTTGACTCGGAGGAGAGAGCCGAGGCTAAGAGACGCTTCAAAAACCTGACAGGTACGAACACACACACACACACACACACACACACACACACACACACACACACACACACACACACACACACACACAAACTCTCATAGAACAATCAACAAATACAGAAAGCAAGTTAACTTCTCAATGTTTCATACTATTATTATGACATGTGGATTATGCATTTATTGTCATGATATATAGTTATAGCCAAAATAGTGCATGCTTTTATACATGATTTCTGTCTTTCCTACAGTATATTTCCCGTGACTGAATTCTCTAACCGATGTGTTTCAGATTGCTCTCTGAAGCAGAGCAGCTGATCGTTGGGAGAATCTGAGGCTCAAAGCTTCTGGAAAAGCTGAAGCGTTCAGGTGACCTGCTGATGATGCGTTCAGGGGACCTGCAGATGATGCGTTCAGTGGACCTGCAGATGATGCGTTCAGGGGACCTGCAGATGATGCGTTCAGGGGACCTGCAGATGATGCGTTCAGGGGACCTGCAGATGATGCGTTCAGGGGACCTGCAGATGATGCGTTCAGGGGACCTGCAGATGATGCGTCCAGGTGACCTGCGGATGATGCGTTCAGGTGACCTGCAGATGATGCGTCCAGGTGACCTGCTGATGATGCGTTCAGGTGACCTGCGGATGATGCGTTCAGGTGACCTGCTGATGATGCGTTCAGGGAACTTGCAGCTGCTCAGGACATTCCTGCTTTACTCTCCACTGAGTCGAGGAGAGAGAGAGGACTTCTGCTCTCTTCACCCTACAGGAGGAGAGGGGAAGAACTCTTTAAAGTTTACAGACAGAACATGAGACGGTCCCTCTTCTTTAGAGAAGACCAGGAAGTGATGGATACACGGATCGTGTTCAAATCAATAGGCACGCAATGACTCTAAAGAATAATGATCACGCATCAAACACACATTCAGACTAAAGGAACCAGCTGTTTGGGAAATGAGAGAAGAAGAAAGTACAGGTATTTGAGTTCAACATGTAAGAAGTAGAAAGTACAGGTATTTGAGTTCAACATGTAAGAAGTAGAAAGTACAGGTATTTGTGTTCAACATGTAAGAAGTAGAAAGTACAGGTATTTGAGCTCAACATGTAAGAAGTAGAAAGTACAGGTATTTGTGTTCAACATGTAAGAAGTAGAAAGTACAGGTATTTGAGTTCAACATGTAAGAAGTAGAAAGTACAGGTATTTGAGTTCAACATGTAAGAAGTAGAAAGTACAGGTATTTGGGTTCAACATGTAAGAAGTAGAAAGTACAGGTATTTGAGTTCAACATGTAAGAAGTAGAAAGTACAGGTATTTGGGTTCAACATGTAAGAAGTAGAAAGTACAGGTATTTGAGTTCAACATGTAAGAAGTAGAAAGTACAGGTATTTGAGTTCAACATGTAAGAAGTAGAAAGTACAGGTATTTGAGTTCAACATGTAAGAAGTAGAAAGTACAGGTATTTGAGTTCAACATGTAAGAAGTAGAAAGTACAGGTATTTGAGTTCAACATGTAAGAAGTAGAAAGTACAGGTATTTGAGTTCAACATGTAAGAAGTAGAAAGTACAGGTATTTGAGTTCAACATGTGAGAAGTAGAAAGTACAGGTATTTGGGTTCAACCTGTAAGAAGTAGAAAGTACAGGTATTTGTGTTCAACATGTAAGAAGTCAAAGTAAAAAGTAATGGAGTAAAGTACTGAGACCAGAAACATGTACTTAAGTACAGTAACTAAGTATTTGTACTCCACTACCTCCCACCTCTGGTCATGAAGGAACATTAGGGGAGAAAGTGTTATCTCTACATTCAGGGTGAAACTCTTATGTTTTAATCTGCAAATGTATTCGAGCTAAAGTTCCTACGTTAGTAAACTAATAGAGGCGAGAAGGGATTGAATAACAACGGAGAGTCTGTTTAAAAGATCCTGAACAAACCTTAAGAAGAAGTCAGGAGTTGTACAGATAATATATGAACTCCCACTCTTGTATTAATGTAAAGTACAGAGTCCTTTAGTCATAACACACATTTCTTACACAACAAAATAATGTATGCATCCAAGACACCATCGTGCACGCATAAGATGTTCTTGATGGCACAGTTTACACACTACACTACTTTATGCATATCAGGGGGCCTACATGTCGAATGTACGAGTGAAATGCTGACCTGAGACCAGTTTCTAATTCCTGACTTTTTGTTTCTGAATTTCTGTGAGCGCTTCGTCCTCTGCAGAGTGAAGAGGACGAAGAGGAAGATGGATTAAAATGATGCAGTAGATGTGATGGACGGCGTGTGAAGCGGGTGTTAAAGAGTGTGTATGTGTGTGTGTGTGTGTGTGTGTGTGTGTGTGTGTGTGTGTGTGTGTGTGTGTGTGTGTGTGTGTGGATGAATTATTAATGCTGCGTTCAAACTGCTCTTCAGAGACGTCATTGAGACAGTCGCCCTAAGAGCAACGCCTCTCAGGACTCATGAGACACTTTAATAGCTGGTGTAACATGTTGGTGTTGCTGTGTTTGGATCACCAGTCTGCACTCTGATTGGTCAGTGATCTGTCACATGATACTTACAGATATGTTGAATAAAACCTCTGTTTACAAATCTGGATTTTGTTTGTTGACTGTTGGTAGAACCGCTGAAGATCATGTTTGTTAAAGGGACATTCAAATACATTTTCAAGCAATCAAAATGATATTAAAAGAAGGATATTTGATAATATCCCAAATAAAGTTTGTTTGTAGCCTTTATTTAACCAGGTGAAGCCCCTTGAGATCAAAAGATCTCTTCTTCAAGGTGACCTGCAGGACATTAGTTACACATGTAACATCAAAACAACAGAACAACAGTAAGGATGACAACATAATGTACAGGGTACAGTTTACAAACTCTATTTACAGTGACAGGTACCATGAGTATCAAACAGCATGGCACCCAGCCGAGTTTCAAAGTGCTGCAGGGGAACCAAAGTGCTCAGTTTAAACATGTTTGCAGACTGTTCCAAGTTAGTGGAGCTGCACAGCTAAAAGCTTTCTTCCCTAAGACAGTCCTAGCACATTTAATAAAACCACATCATGAGATCTCAGGCAATACGTACTTTCAATTCGTCGAGAGATCAGAGAGCAGATATAAAAAGGTAGTTTACCCAACATGGCTTTATAGATGAACATGTACCAATGACTGAGCCTCCGTACAGTAAGTGAAGGCAGACCTGCCTTGGCATACAGGGTACAGTGATGAGTAAGTGCTTTACAGTTAGTAACAAATCTCAGTGCGCTGTGATAGGCGGCATCTAACTTGTTCAGGTAATGGGCAGGTGCATTCATATAAATCAAATCACCATAGTCCAGCACAGGTAAAAAGGTCACAGAGCCTTTTCCTGGCCTCAAGTAAGAAACGGGACTTGTTTCTGAAAAAGAAACCTAGTCTAACCCTCAGCTTTTTAAGCAGGTTATTTACCTGAAGTTTAAAAGTAAGACAATCATCAAGCCAGATACCCAGGTATTTGTAACAGGTAACCACTTTGAGTATGTGTCCTTGCATAGTAACACTATCTAAAGCAGGCTCTGGTGTCTTTTTAGCTTTAGAAAAGAGCATTACCTTGGTTTTATCAACATTTAAAAGAAGCTTAAGCTCAGCGAGCTGTGTCTGAATAATGTTAAAAACAGCCTGTAATTTAACACCAGCCTCCTTAATGGAGGGACCTGCACAGTACATCACGGTATCATCCGCATAGAAATGTAAAGTAGCTTCATCCACATTTCACCTTTCAGAGAGGTAGTTCACAAACCACCCACTGCATGGCAGGATATGCCAATACTGAGTAGCCTCTGCTTTAAGATGCGATGATCGACGGGATCAAACGCTTTGGAAAGGTCAACAAATAGAGCTGAACAACTCTGCTTATTATCTAAAATACTCGTAATGTCATTTACCACTTTCATTGTCGCAGTGATGGTGCTGTGCTGCTTTCTGAAGCCTGACTGATGTTTAGACAGGATGTCATTTGTACATAAAAACATCTTTACTTGTTCACTCACTAGGCGTTCAAGAACCTTAGCCAGAACTGACAATTTAGAGATTGGCCTATAGTTGGCCTTATTTGTCTAAGGTGCTTCACAGTGTGTACAGCATACGACGACTCTGTTCTTAGACCCTCACAATGTTAAGTAAAAACTCCCAAAAAGACCCACAACTAACGGGAAAAGTGAAGTTTTTATACATTGAAGACTTTATTCATGATATTTTTCGACATAACATGCTATGACTTTTTTTTGACGAATTGTACTGTTATTGTCTTTTATATATATTATAATATGACTTTGTTTGACATACTACACTTTGACTTTCTTAACTTTATGCTAGCATGAACATTTGTAATATTTGTATTTTTTAAGACAAACTATCCCGTGCTTTTGGAAAGACATCATATAAAATGTTTTTTTAATAGCATTATAATCGGCATACTATAGAGAGGCCAAGTCCCTCCCTTTCCTCCATGGGACCTTATTTAGGAAAAAGTATGTATTGAAGTCAATGGAGAGAGAAAGATAATCTTTCGATCCCGTTTGAATTGTGCCACGAATTACACATATGAGGTTTGTCAATTTAAGAGATAATTTTGAAAAAAAATAAAAATGTGTCGTAAAACTGTGAAGTAACACATGTTTTGGTGTGAAACCGCTCAATGAACTACATCTCCCGTCTCGCACCACACGCCCAGACGGCCGTCACGTTGGAACATTTCACTCTTTCTTTCAGAATGAGGCGGAAAGTATTAAACGAGGTGAAAATCACTCCAAGTCTGGGCACGTTGAGAGCTGCACACACACATAAGGGGAGTTAGTCGGTTCCTAAGAGCCAGCATGCGGGACCGGGACTCTGGGATTTGTAGTCTTTCTAGTTGCGTATTTTTCATAGTCTTATATTTCAACAGTTTTACGACAAACTGGGACTTTTTTTACATGGAAATTATTTGTTAAGATTGACAAACATCATATGTGTAATTCATGGCACAATTCAAACGGGATCGAGAGATAATCTTTCTCTCTCCATTGACTTCAATACATCATTTTTCCGAAATAAGGATTGCGTTCCGATAATCCAAAAATCAGCTCCTAAATTCTAACCCTATCTCCTATTCCTTGACCTCTGAGTGAAAGGTCACGGGGTTAAGGGATAGTGGATAGGAGAATTCAAAAGGACTTAGGAGAAGAGACTGCGGTGCTTTAGAGAATCGACTGCACTTTCACTATCCGACGTGTTTATGATGCGCCAGCGGACGTCCTGAATGTGCGTCTGCTGCTGTGGGGAAACTATGGAAACTACAGTTTTCTATACAGCGGACTACAACATGGATGTTCAATAAGAACGAGGGACTACTGTAAACTCATCTAGAGACTCTGCACCAATACGTATGATTGATGAAAAGATCTTAAAATCAATACAGATGTATTTATTATAAACGTTAGTCCTTAACATCTATCACTGTGTACATCACCATTCAAACATCTTGAGTTGAACAAACCCCACACAGCTCAGTGAGATGTTTACTTTATTTGATAATTTCAGTAAAAACTAACGTTCATATTTCTCTTTGATTATAATACTGATGAACGTTCAGAACAAAGCACTTTGGCAACTTACCACATACGTTTTAAAAAGCTTAATAAGCTCCGTAACCTTCATGATATAATTTCTCGGTCATAATCGTTTGTTTCCGTGAACGGCCGACTGTTGAGTGACGGCAAATGCTGCCTGCAATGCATTGTGGGGCAGCATTTACTCCTCTCCTTTCGGTTAGGGAGGTCCAGTGGTTCCTAAGCTAAAGGAGGTTATAAAGGAAGTTTGACACCTCCTTTCCTTTCGTCTAGAGAATTGGAACGGCACTTATCATGGCTGCCACTGAGGGGCTTCCGGGTCATTTCACTCCGTCAGGAAGGTTCCTAAGCTAAATGGACTATTCGACTGGAGGTCCCAGGAAGGGGAGGGACTTCGCCTCTCTATACTATTACGTCTTTAATTACCTAACTATGACTTTATAAAGCAGTTTTAAAGCTATAACACACTTATTTATGAATAATTCATCTCTAATCCTCCTGAATGTTGATGAGAAAGTGTATCTGAGGTGAGGAGGACAGGTTTCTCACGAAAAGTCATTCACCGGCACACTTTCACAACGATAGCAATTGAATTGAGAGGAATCAAGAACAACAAACAAACAAACAAACAACCCTTTCTTTGATGTGGGATGAATGATGCAGGGAGGTGTCAGTTTGAATCAAACAAGCAAACATGAATAGTCATTTGGGAACATCTTTACTTCTGATGAGCTACGAGTCAGACGTTGTGAACAAATCTCATCAAATGTAAATAAATGTTTACTGAAACCACCATTTTTGTTGTTTTCTTTCTGTTGTTTGTTCATTTGTTCAACAGTTAAAATGTTTATCTGGCAGATTTTTGGAGTCAGTTGTTTATGACTTTGATTCATCTCAATAACTTTGGACACATTACTTTGAAATGTTAATAAAGCTTACTGCATTCAAATTCTTATGTATTTGAAGGTACACAAATGTCTTCAGCAAAATGGACTTCCAGTATCAAAAGTTATAGAAACATCGTATTTTAAAAGCAAATCATGTTTTAAAATCCTAAAGTAAAAGATATATCGTAGAAACATATTACATGTTTAACTTTACTGCAGCGTTTAACCCTTTATGTGTATTTTACACCAAATAAACGTTTAATTACTCATAATCATCAGTTAAGGAGATTATACTGACAACGTGTCATATATTTAAATGCTGTTCATGTAAACATATCAAATAAACTTCATGTTTTCAAAGCACCAGGGAAATAAAGGAGGGTGTATAAAATGCTAAATGTAATGTTTCGTTCGGTAGAAAACTGCTCATAGGAATCAGACCAGAGTAAATGAGGTGTAGGTGGAATGAGTTGAACGTGCCTGCAGTTCCTGTGTTTGTCCTCTAGAGGTCTCTGTAGCTCCACCTCACGTCTCTCTGATGCCAGGTGGAGGAGTTCTCTCTGCAGGAAGAAGAAGAACAGAGTCAGGGGAAGATGTTTTAATCTCTGCTGAGGCCACTCTTACATATCGACACCTTTCATGACTTCTTTCTCTGCAGGTAAAGTAGAGTTACAGCAGAGTCCACGCAGCACGTGATATCTAGAGCCTCACCTGAACAGAACCAAGCAGCTATACTCGCCTCACCTGAACAGAACCAAGCAGCTGTACTCGCCTCACCTGAACAGAACCAAGCAGCTGTACTCGCCTCACCTGAACAGAACCAAGCAGCTGTACTCGCCTCACCTGAACAGAACCAAGCAGCTGTACTCGCCTCACCTGAACAGAACCAAGCAGCTGTACTCGCCTCACCTGAACAGAACCCAAGCAGCTGTACTCGCCTCACCTGAACAGAACCAAGCAGCTGTACTCGCCTCACCTGAACAGAACCAAGCAGCTTGTACTCGCCTCACCTGAACAGAACCAAGCAGTTGTACTCGCCTCACCTGAACAGAACCAAGCAGCTGTACTCGCCTCACCTGAACAGAACCAAGCAGCTTATACTCGCCTCACCTGAACAGAACCAAGCAGTTGTACTCGCCTCACCTGAACAGAACCAAGCAGCTGTACTCGCCTCACCTGAACAGAACCAAGCAGCTATACTCGCCTCACCTGAACAGAACCAAGCAGCTGTACTCGCCTCACCTGAACAGAACCAAGCAGTTGTAGTTCGCCTCACCTGAACAGAACCAAGCAGCTGTACTCGCCTCACCTGAACAGAACCAAGCAGCTGTACTCGCCTCACCTGAACAGAACCAAGCAGTTGTACTCGCCTCACCTGAACAGAACCAAGCAGCTGTACTCGCCTCACCTGAACAGAACCAAGCAGCTGTACTCGCCTCACCTGAACAGAACCAAGCAGCTGTACTCGCCTCACCTGAACAGAACCAAGCAGTTGTACTCGCCTCACCTGAACAGAACCAAGCAGCTATACTCGCCTCACCTGAACAGAACCAAGCAGCTGTACTCGCCTCACCTGAACAGAACCAAGCAGCTATACTCGCCTCACCTGAACAGAACCAAGCAGCTGTACTCGCCTCACCTGAACAGAACCAAGCAGCTGTACTCGCCTCACCTGAACAGAACCAAGCAGCTATACTCGCCTCACCTGAACAGAACCAAGCAGCTGTGCTAGCCTCACCTGAACAGAACGAAGCAGCTGTGCTAGCCTCACCTGAACAGAACCAAGCAGCTGTAGCCTCACCTGAACAGAACCAAGCAGCTGTAGCCTCACCTGAACAGAACCAAGCAGCTGTACTCTCGCCTCACCTGAACAGAACCAAGCAGCTGTACTCGCCTCACCTGAACAGAACCAAGCAGCTGTAGCCTCACCTGAACAGAACCAAGCAGCTGTAGCCTCACCTGAACAGAACCAAGCAGCTGTACTAGCCTCACCTGAACAGAACCAAGCAGCTGTACTCGCCTCACCTGAACAGAACCAAGCAGCTGTACTCGCCTCACCTGAACAGAACCAAGCAGCTGTACTCGCCTCACCTGAACAGAACCAAGCAGCTGTACTCGCCTCACCTGAACAGAACCAAGCAGCTGTACTCGCCTCACCTGAACAGAACCAAGCAGCTGTAGCCTCACCTGAACAGAACCAAGCAGCTGTACTCGCCTCACCTGAACAGAACCAAGCAGCTGTACTCGCCTCACCTGAACAGAACCAAGCAGCTGTACTCGCCTCACCTGAACAGAACCAAGCAGCTGTAGCCTCACCTGTGATGGTGCCAGGCTTACAGGTACAAGACAGTCAAAGTAGAAGTACTCAGATCTTGTACTAGAGTAAAAGTAGAAGTACTCAGGTCGTAGAAGTACTCTGGTGTTGTACTTGAGTAAGAGTAGAAGTACTCAGATCTGGTACTTCGAGTAAAAGTACTCAGGTCGTAGAAGTACTCAGGTGTTGTACTTGAGTAAAAGTAGAAGTACTCAGATCTTGTACTAGAGTAAAAGTAGAAGTACTCAGGTCGTAGAAGTACTCAGATCTTGTACTTGAGTAAAAGTAGAAGTACTCAGATCTGGTACTTGAGTAAAATACTCAGGTCGTAGAAGTACTCAGAGCTTGTACTTGAGTAAAAGTAGAAGTACTCAGATCTTGTACTCGAGTAAAAGTAGAAGTATTCAGATCTTGTACTTGAGTAAAAGTAGAAGTACTCAGATCTTGTACTTGAATCAAAGTAGAAGTACTCAGATCTTGTACTTCAGTAAAAGTAGAAGTACCAGAGTGTAGGAATACTCTGTCACAGTAAAAGTCCTGCATTCAAAATGTTCCTCAAGTGAAAGTAGGAAAGTATTCTCATCAAAATATAGTGAAAGACAGTAAAAGTATTCGTTGTGCAGATTGGTCCATTTCAGAATAATATATATGATATGTTTTATAATGATTGATCATGAAAGTGTTCTCAAAGCTGGTGAAGGTGCAGCTAGTTTGAAGTACTTTGTAGACTGCAGGGTAGCTGGTGAAGGTGCAGCTAGTTTGAAGTACTTTGTATACTGCAGGGTAGCTGGTGAAGGAGCAGCTAGTCTGAATGGCTTTGTAGACTGCAGGGTAGCTGGTGAAGGAGCAGCTAGTCTGAATGGCTTTGTAGACTGCAGGGTAGCTGGTGAAGGTGCAGCTAGTCTGAAGTACTTTGTAGAGTGCAGGGTAGCTGTTGAAGGAGCAGCTAGTCTGAATGGCTTTGTAGACTGCAGGGTAGCTGGTGAAGGAGCAGCTAGTCTGAATGGCTTTGTAGACTGCAGGGTAGCTGGTGAAGGAGCAGCTAGTCTGAATGGCTTTGTAGACTGCAGGGTAGCTGGTGGATTTACTCCAGGTGGAACTAAAGTCTGATTTAACACTTGATTAGATTTCACATCCTTCATCCAGATCTGAGAAGTAACTAAAGGTATTAAATACATGTAGTGGAGTAGAAGTACACCATGTACCTCTGAACTGTAGAGGAGGAGAAGTACACAGTAGCAAAACATTGAAATACTCAAGTAAAGTACAAGTCCCTCAAATTTGAACTTAAGTAAATGTACTTAGTAACTTTACAGCACTGCAGCTGCACACATACTGACTTTAAAGGAGTCAAATGATCCCACAATGCAACAGGAAGCACAGCTCTGGTCATAGACACATTCAAACCCTCTCCTCTCAGCTCGTCTCCCTGCAGGAACATTAGGACACGTTTTCACTTCAGGACCTTTAAACATCACATCGTGTCTCTGTGTCTTCAAAAACTCCTCCAACCCATTTGTGTGATGTTTTGACTTCTGGTGCATGTTTGGAATTAGGAAGATCAGGGCCCTCTGCGAGAGAGAGCTATAGATGAAGATGAAATATATTTAAAAAAAAAAGAAATGGTGATTTTTCATCTCCAACGCTTTGTTTCATCATCCGTCCGTCACATGATGAAAGCCTCGTTACGCCTCCGGTGAACTGAAGCTGTCGGATCTAAATTCAACATCAGACCTCCTCGCTGAGACGGACAGCCAGAGGTTATTAGAAGGAGCTTCAGGAAGGAGCACCTCACACACACACACACACACACACACACACACACACACACACACACACACACACACACACACACACACACACACACACACACACACACACACACACACACACACACACACACACACACACACACACACACACACACACACACACACACACACACACACACACACACACACACACACACACACACACACACACACACACACACACACACAGACACACACACACACACCCAGCCCAGCGCCTGTGATCTATGATTCATGTGCGCTCATTTAAAATAGTGTGAAATATTTAAAGTTGGCTGCTCGGCCTCAGAGGGTCGACGGACTGACCTCTCCGCTCTTATTACTGCATGAGGAGAGAGAAAAGGGGGAGGGAGAGAGGTCATAAAAGTGAAAGAGACAAGGAGAGGTGGATAAATATACAGATAGAGGCTTTTTGAGGAGAACGAAGCCTTATAATCAGACTGAATGACATTTGAAATCCCCTCATCAGCGAGGCTACGTGTCAGCTGATTGTGTGTTTGGGTGAGCAGAGTCATTTTAGTCAAGGCAGAAACTATGATCTGTATATGTGTTGATTAGAGACGACAAAAAACACTCACTGACATTTCTGAGTCTGCTTTCATGGACGAGGAGGAGGTCCTAAACAACCAAGGCTTTCGTCTTTCCTTCAATGTTTCGATGATTTTGCCCAGAAAAGGTCACATTAAATCAACTCTATGTCGCCTATTGACATTATCTCTTAAGGTAGTATTACATTTAGGCTCTACAGAAGTTCCTAAATCGAGTCGTCTCTCCAGCTAGACATTTGAGACTTTATCCACAGTCACGGGAATGTCATTTGAACATCTGCAGGGAAGTTTAGTCGTGGTCGGAAGAAGAAGTTTGAACAAATGTCAAGGAAATCGATGATTACAAAACAAATCAAGTTAAAGGTGGGGTAGGTAAGTTTGAGTTATATTCCATGGAATGCTCTTAACATCCCGATAGCAATGAATATCTGAAGTGCTTTGACAAACCTACCTGCCTGTCAGCCTTCCATCGGGGCACAAACTTATCTCGTGCCCTCATTGGTCATGTGCGCGTGCGTGTGTGTTGGAGGAGGGGCTCTGTGAGGAAGTGGCAGATTTGTTCCGGCTGTGTATTTTCAAATTCTAGCGCACTCGAGCTGGTTCGTCCAAAATGACTTACCCCACCTTTAATATAGGTTCTTAAGTAACTCTCATCTTAGGGTTAAGGCTTTAATCAGTTTAAAAAGTGATGTGCAAACTCGATTTTCAGACGATGAGAAACACATATAAGGGAAAAACACTTAATGCATCTCCACCTGTGAAATGTGAGACCGTTAGAAAGACTGAACGCACCTTCAAGAACATGGTGGTGGCTAATAAAGTGAGATGATGACAGCCTTCATGTAAAGAGACCCCCAAATGTCCAGTGACGCACCAGGTGATGAATCCACCTCTCTGCTGCAGATGCACACACCTGATTGGCTGCTGGAGGTGTGAAGGTTTCCAGGCAGGACAGGAGCTTCTTTTTAAAAAACGCCTGGGGGCCTCCTTCCCTCCTCAGCGTCTCCTCTGATCTGTCATACGCTGAGAGGAAGGTCGAGGAGACGGAGAGAAAGGGAAGAGATGCATTCTCTTTGTTTGAAAAGCCACACGTTCTGAGATCATTCTCCGCCCGGTGTCCGACCGGTACTAACGCTCTGCAGCTTCAGACACCATGCAAATATAGAAACACAAATGTGCCAAAACCCATGGAAATAAAGACTTATCCTCACCAACGTGACAAAACAGGCGGGAGACCAGGGGACACTAAAGAGTGACGCACACAGCTGGGAGACCAGGGGACACTAAAGAGTGACGCACACAGCTGGGAGACCAGGGGACACTAAAGAGTGACGCACACAGCTGGGAGACCAGGGGACACTAAAGAGTGACGCACACAGCTGGGAGACCAGGGGACACTAAAGAGTGACGCACACAGCTGGGAGACCAGGGGACACTAAAGAGTGACGCAGAAAATGAAATCATTAAGGAATGTTTACATTGAAGAAGAGTGTGATGGCCAACATCATCAAGTGCTCTGGTCTCCCAGCAGTGTGCGTCACTCTTTTGTGTCCCCTGGTCTCCCAGCTGTGTGCGTCACTCTTTATTGTCCCCTGGTCTCCCAGCTGTGTGCGTCACTCTTTTGTGTCCCCTGGTCTCCCAGCTGTGTGCGTCACTCTTTATTGTCCCCTGGTCTCCCAGCTGTGTGCGTCACTCTTTATTGTCCCCTGGTCTCCCAGCTGTGTGTGTCAATCTTTATTGACCCTTGGTCTCCCAGCTGTGTGCGTCACTCTTTATTGTCCCCTGGTCTCCCAGCTGTGTGTGTCAATCTTTATTGTCCCCTGGTCTCCCAGCTGTGTGTGTCAATCTTTATTGTCCCCTGGTCTCCCAGCTGTGTGTGTCAATCTTTATTGACCCCTGGTCTCCCAGCTGTGTGCGTCACTCTTTATTGTCCCCTGGTCTCCCAGCTGTGTGTGTCAATCTTTATTGTCCCCTGGTCTCCCAGCTGTGTGTGTCAATCTTTATTGTCCCCTGGTCTCCCAGCTGTGTGTGTCAATCTTTATTGACCCCTGGTCTCCCAGCTGTGTGCGTCACTCTTTAGTGTCCCCTGGTCTCCCAGCTGTGTGCGTCACTCTTTATTGTCCCCTGGTCTCCCAGCTGTGTGTGTCAATCTTTATTGACCTCTGGTCTCCCAGCTGTGTGCGTCACTCTTTATTGTCCCCTGGTCTCCCAGCTGTGTGTGTCAATCTTTAGTGTCCCCTGGTCTCCCAGCTGTGTGCGTCACTCTTTAGTGTCCCCTGGTCTCCCAGCTGTGTGCGTCACTCTTTAGTGTCCCCTGGTCTCCCAGCTGTGTGCGTCACTTAGGGTTGCCAACCGTCCCGTATTAGCCGGGGCGTCCCGTATTTGAGCCAAAATGGGCGTGTCCCGTACGGGACTTTGTTTGTCCCGGACTCCCGTGTAAAGGGAAAAATAAAAAATATGTTTCTGTTTGTGCGCAAATCAGTGTGTCTGGCTGCGTGCCTGTGTGTTTGTGTGCTGTATGCGAAGGGCGCTAGGACCGCTCAGTTGACAGGGCAGGCACAATGCTCGCATGTGTGTGTGAGATTTTCTCCGGTGGGCCGCGGGCGGCGGGCGCGGCATCATTGTTTGTGTGGCATGTCAGCCTGTTCAGTCGTGTGGGGAAATGAGCCCTGCCGGTGGAGGAGGTGATAATGAAAGAGGAGAAGAGAGAGAGGATGTGGTTCTGGGCCCTGGCCCTTCTAAAAATAAAAGACTTGTGTCTTACAACAAACAGTGGGAAGAAAAACACAGTTGGGTAAAGCCCGTGAGTGGAGGTCTGTCTCGGGTCTCTTGTGTCGGAGGGAGAGTTCAATAGGTCACGGTAACAGCATGCTGGCACAGAAATGCACAAGCGAGCAACACAAAATAAAGGTGCATCAAATATAACTAAATTCTTCGGCAGTTCAACTGCAGAACAAGACAAAGTTGCTGCATGTGAGGTAACATCAGTGAATCACACAGTTAAGCATGGTTTGAGTTACAACAGCATGGACTGCAGTAATAAGCGGGCAGTGCCATGTTTAGTGATTCGAACACTGCAAAGAAAATGCAATGTGGAAGAACAAAGGCTGAGATGATAACAGCCAATGTGCTTGGCCCCAAAACTGTTCGGGATATTCTAAAAGAGCTGTGTCCTCCTCCCACCGAGGTCGCAGCAGGTGAGGAGGTGGAGTAACTAAAAAAAGTAACTAAATCCGCCAGACACCCGAAAATCTTTGGGCACACGTGCGTGCGGGACACATGCATGTGTCCCGTTTCTCCATTCCTGGAAGTTGCCAACCCTAGCGTCACTCTTTAGTGTCCCCTGGTCTCCCAGCTGTGTGCGTCACTCTTTAGTGTCCCCTGGTCTCCCAGCTGTGTGCGTCACTCTTTAGTGTCCCCTGGTCTCCCAGCTGTGTGCGTCACTCTTTAGTGTCCCCTGGTCTCCCAGCTGTGTGCGTCACTCTTTAGTGTCCCCTGGTCTCCCAGCTGTGTGCGTCACTCTTTTGTGTCCCCTGGTCTCCCAGCTGTGTGCGTCACTCTTTTGTGTCCCCTGGTCTCCCAGCTGTGTGCGTCACTCTTTAGTGTCCCCTGGTCTCCCAGCTGTGTGCGTCACTCTTTAGTGTCCCCTGGTCTCCCAGCTGTGTGCGTCACTCTTTAGTGTCCCCCATGGTCTCCCAGCTGTGTGCGTCACTCTTTAGTGTCCCCCCATGGTCTCCCAGCTGTGTGCGTCACTCTTTAGTGTCCCCATGTCTCCCAGCAGTGTGCGTCACTCTTTAGTGTCCCCCATGGTCTCCCAGCTGTGTGCGTCACTCTTTAGTGTCCCCCATGGTCTCCCAGCTGTGTGCGTCACTTTTTCATGTTTTCCGTTTTGTTTTGAGTTTTTTCAGCATTTCGTTTAAGCAGCTTTTAGTAAACGCTGCGCATTTGTCCTCAAGTTGGTGAATGTTATGTGTTTTGAGGTTTGTGAAACGTTTCTTTAACTGCACGTGTTTTGGCACATTGGTGTTTCTATATATTGTTCTAATGGAAATGTTTTGGGCCGTTGTAGCGCGTTGCACCTGTCGGACGCCGTTATTTTAAGGATTGCTGCATAACACATTAAGTTCCTCCTTCCTTTCAACCTTTATATAGTTGATTTTTTTAGTGAGGTTTAAGGAGGCTGTGGCGCAGTGGACAGGTTCAAACCCCACTGCAGTCAGCATGTTGTTGTGTCCCTGGGCAAGACACTTCACCCCAAAGTGCCCACAGTATTGAGTACGTAAGTCCATCCATCTTCTTCCGCTTATCCGTGGTCGGGTCGCGGGGGTAGCAGTTCCAGCAGAGAGCCCCAAACTTCCTTTTCCCTGGCGACATCAACCAGCTCTGACTGGGGGATCCCAAGGCGCTCCCAGGCCAGCGAAGAGATATAATCCCTCCACCTGGTCCTAGGTCTACCCCTTGGTCTCTTCCCAGCTGGACGTGCCTGGAACACCTCCCTAGGGAGGCGCCCAGGTGGCATCCTAACTAGGTGCCCGAACCACCTCAACTGGCTCCTTTCGACGCGTAGGAGGAGCGGCTCAACTCCGAGTCCCTCCCGGATGACCGAACTTCTCACCTTATCCCTAAGGGAGACACCAGCCACCCTGCGGAGAAAACCCATCTCGGCCGCTTGTATCCGCGATCTCGTTCTTTCGGTCATGACCCATCCTTCATGACCATCGGTGAGGGTAGGAACGAAAATGGCCCGGTAGACAGAGAGCTTTGCCTTCTGGCTCAGCTCCCTTTTCGTCACAACGGTGCTGTAAAGCGACTGCAGTACCGCTCCCGCTGCTCCGATTCTCCGGCCCATCTCACGCTCCATTGTTCCCTCACTCGAGAACAAAACCCCGAGATACTTGAACTCCTTCACTTGGGGTAAGGACTCATTACCTACTTGGAGTGGACAATCCATCGGTTTCCTGCTGAGAACCATGGCCTCAGATTTGGAGGTGCTGATCCTCATCCCAGCCGCTTCACACTCGGTTGCGAACCGATCCAGTGAGTGCTGAAGGTCGCAGACCGATGAAGCCATCAGAACCACATCATCTGCAAAAAGCAGTGGTGCAATCCTTAGCCCACCGAACTGCAGACCCCCCCCCCCATGACTACGCCTCGAAATCCGATCCATGTATATTACAAACAGGATTGGTGACAAAGCGCAGCCCTGGCGGAGGCCAACCCTCACCGGAAATGGGTCCGACTTACTGCCGAGGAGCCGGACACAGCTCTCGCTTTGGGAGTACAGAGATTGGATGACCCTGAGTAGAGACCCCCTCACCCCATACTCCCGCAGCACCTCCCACAGTAACTCCCTGGGAACCCGGTCATACGCCTTCTCCAAGTCCACAAAACACATGTAGACCGGATAAGCGTACTCCCAAGCCCCCTCCAGGATCCTTGCGAGAGTAAAAAGCTGATCCGTCGTTCCACGACCAGGACGGAATCCGCATTGTTCCTCCTCAATCTGAGGTTCGACAATCGGCCTGACCCTCCTTTCGAGTACCTTAGAGTAAACTTTCCCGGGGAGGCTGAGTAGTGTGATGCCTCTGTAATTGGCACACACCCTCTGGTCCCCCTTTTTAAAAAGGGGAACCACCACCCCGGTCTGCCACTCCTTCGGTACCGTTTCCGACTTCCACGCAACGTTGATGAGACGTGTCAACCATGACAGTCCCTCAACACCCAGAGCCTTCAGCATTTCTGGGCGGATCTCATCCACCCCCGGGGCTTTGCCACTGTGGAGTTGTTTAACAACCTCAGTGACCTCCCCCCGGGAGATTGGTGTCGATCCCCCGTCATACTCCAGCTCTGCCTCTAACATAGAGGGCGGAGTTGTCGGGTTCAGGAGTTCCTCAAAGTGCTCCTTCCAACGCCCTAACACACCATCAGTTGAGGTCAACAACGTCCCATCCTTACTGTACACCGCTTGGATGGTTCCCTGCTTCCCCCTCCTGAGGTGTCGGACAGTTTTCCAGAACAACTTTGGTGCCGCCCGAAAGTCCTTTTCCATGTCCTCTCCGAACTTCTCCCACACCCGCTGCTTTGCCTCGGCCACGGCTGAGGCTGCTGCCCTTCGGGCCTGTCGGTACCTTGCAACTGCCTCGGGAGTCCCCCGGGATAACAAATCCCTGAAGGCCTCCTTCTTTAGTCGGACGGCTTCCCTGACCACCGGTGTCCACCAGGAGGTTCGAGGGTTACCGCCCCTTGAGGCACCTAGGACCTTGAGACCACAGCTCCCCGCCGCGGCTTCGGCAATAGAGGCTTTGAACACCGACCACTCTGGTTCAATGTCCCCAACCTCCACAGGAATGCCCGAAAAGCTCTGCCGGAGGTGTGAGTTGAAGGCCTCCTGAACCTGGGCCTCCTCCAGACGTTCCCAGTTCACCCGAACTACACGTTTGGGCTTACCAGTTCTATCCAGAGGCTTCCCCTGCCACCCGACCCAACTCACCACCAGATGGTGATCAGTTAACAACTCCGCCCCTCTCTTTACCCGAGTGTCCAAAACATACGGCCTCTGGTCCGATGATACGATAACGAAATCGATCATGGTCCTTCTGCCTAGGGTGCTCTGGTACCACGTACACTTATGAGCATCCCTATGTTCGAACATGGTGTTTGTTATGGCCAATCCATGACTAGCACAGAAGTCCAGGAACAAACCACCACTCCGGTTCAGATCAGGGGGGCCGTTCCTCCCAATCACGCCCCTCCAAGTGTCTCCATCATTGCCCACATGTGCGTTGAAGTCTCCCAGCAAGACTAAAGAGTCCCCTTCAGGAGCCCCATACAGGACTCTTTCCAGGGTCTCCAAGAAGGCCGTATACTCTGAACTGCTGTTGAGTTTTCCCCCCCATAACCCGCAGGCGTAGGGAGGCAACCCTCTCGTCCACTGGGGTAAACTCCAACAACGAAGCACCCAACCGGGGACTTGTGAGTATCCCCACACCCGCCCGGCGCCTCACACCTTGAGCAACTCCGGAGAAGAATAGAGTCCAACCCCTATCCAGAAGTAAGGTTCCAGAGCCGACGCTGTGCGTAGAGGTGAGCCCAACCAGATCCAACTGGTACCGCTCCACCTCCCGCACAAGCTCCGACTCCTTCCCCCCCAGAGAGGTGACGTTCCACGTCCCCAAAGCCAGCTTCTGTCGCCCGGGTCTGGTCCGTCGAGACCCTCCGCTTTCACTGCCACCCTTCTGGCAGCGCACCCGACCCCATCGTTGTTTCCCGTAGGTGGTGGGCCCGCGGGATGGAGAAGCGGAGGTGTTGCCCACGTTGCCTTTTCGGGTTGGGCCCGGCCGGGCTCCGTGGCAAGCCCGGCCACCAGACGCTCGCCGACCAGTCCTCCTTCTGGGCCTGGCTCCAGAAAGGGACCCCGGGCTTCCTCCGGGCCGGGTATCCTCACTCCTTGTGTCGTCTTTCATGAGGTCTTTTTGAACCAATCTTAGTCTGGCCCCTTGCCTGAGACCAATTTGCCATGGGAGACCCTACCAGGAACACAAGGTTCCAGACAACACAGCCCCCAGGTTCATCAGTACGTAAGTCGCTTTGGATAAAAGCGTCTAACATGGACTGTAATGTTACGAGCCTCATGTTCTACTTAGGAAGCAGAACACAAGCCTTTCAAACTTGAAAGAGGAACTCAAACCAAATGCGATATAAAGAGAAAGAAAGCAGCGTATTGAGATCCGTAGTGTTGGATGGCTGAAGGTGTGAAACAGAAGAAAGGATGCAACCTGGTAACAAAATCGAGAGAAAGTTTTATTATGAATATGGCACCTGTAAGATGGTCAAACCGGGTTACAGAAAGACGTCCCTCAGAACGGATGGGAACCTAGTCAACTTATAAAAGAACAACTGCTATAAAAATGAAGTATGTACATTTTCGATTTGCAGCATTATTCATGATAAATGAACTCATAAAGGTGTCGTACGAAAACAATAATAATAACAACAAAAGATAAGCCAGGCACTCAAAGTTAGCATCAGTTAGTCGTGTGTCTTTCCCCTCTTCAGCGAGGAGAAAATAATCAAAACAACAAATAGAAATGTACCATAGTTTTCTCTTTTTTAATATTTTAATTTGTTTGTATTTAGAATTGTATAACACTGTTAACATTGATAATAAGAGATTCCCTCTCTCCCGTATTTCAGCTACTTGGCACCAAGTTCCTCATAAAAGAATCTGTATAATTGTACAAGAAATAGTTAAAAACACAGACACAGTTTCTTCACAGGTAAATGAAGTGGTTTTTCAATATTTGTAATTCTTAAACACTATGTATTTTTGACAGCAGCTGTGATAAAGGTTTTTAACGTTTTTAAAATCACCAGCAAAGTTTTCATTTTTCGACATAAAACACAGAAAAACATTGAAACAGCTTGGACCGGCTGTTTGCTTTTTGTAACATGTGGGTGTATTTCCTGGTTTCATCTGAGTTATGTGCCCCCCAACTCGCCCCCCCCCCTTTTTTTCTTCACCAAATGGGGTCTTGACATTCATGTGCCCCCCCCCCTCCTGTTTTCACGCAAAACTGCCCAAAGTAGTAGAAAACGCTAAAATCCAGTGGAGCGTGAAAAACAAAAGGCTCCTTAAACGACTGGATTTAACATTCAACGACAAACGACCCACCAATCAGCCGACAGATCGAGTGGACCAATCACATTCCCCCTTTTTAAGAGAAAAATAAATGTCATACACGTGTTTTTTGTGACGTGTTAGTCGCGGAAACAAGACTTCACAGAAAGTACAGACGATATACGGATCGTGTTTTTCCTGATGTGAATGTGGGGGGGTTGGAGGCCTTTCGTTGTTTTGACGAGACAGACTTGAATTTTTCCGACCGGCCTCCAACACGTCCCCGTTTGACAGACTTAAAAAACACAAAGACCGAAAAAAACTAAAGACGAGGAGTCGTTAACAGGAAACGCGTCGGACGAACTTACTAAACATGCAGTTCAGTTTTCCAAAACACCTATAAAAATAGATTTATAGTGCGAAATATTTTTTTCTTCTTTTAGTTTCTTTACAAATCTTTAAAATCGGTTTGTATCACGTGTCCTGAAATAGTTTTCTTTTTTGCTCCCCCCCCCCCTTGAACCACTTATTGTCCCGTGAGAGAAGTTTGCGCAGGAAGTCAACAAGGTTGGTGGGAACCAATGAAATACACCCAATGCACACAGGATGCCCCAAGGAACTCTGGGAAATGCTTCACAACTGAGGCTTTTATGTTTTTTTTTCCAGGACTAAAATCTACAAAATGCTACTTTAGGTCTCATCATAATGGATTCTATATAATGTAATTATGTATTAGTTATTTAATACGTTGTAATGCAAGAGCTGGAAACTACAATTCCCAGAATTCCTTAGCGGCAAATAACATGGCTCCATAAACCTTTGAGCTAGTTAAAGAATCTTTTTCATCTCTGAGAGAAAGGACAGCAAGATAAAGAGGTTTGTATAAGACTACACAACAGCAAAAAGCAATAGCAGAGAGAGAAAGAGAGGATTAGAAAACCTTTAAAAAAAAAACATAAAACGAAAAGAGGTTTTACAAAGACAAAACGGAAGCAGCGGAAAAAGGTGGACTCTACAAATATTTTTTTTAGTTTTTTTGCAAAGGCCACCAAACACGAAATTCCACAAACCTCCACTGGTTTCACTAAGACTGCAGATAGAAGGGGGCGGGGGGACAAAGAGGGTTGCCATTTTTGGGGTGTCAATCATCCCGTAGACTCCACCCCTTTCTGTCGAAGCCCCGCCCATTTCCCATCCCCCACACTAGAGATAGAGCACAGAGAAGACAAAGGACAGAAACAGCGACAGTAGCTCAGTATATACTGCATATAGTCAACACACACAGAGAGAGAAGTCGCCATGAGAGACTTTTTGACAGCCAGTGACACTAAACACATCGGTAACACGTTTTACGGCTTAATCACACTGGGTAATAAGGTATGGCAGGATGGTAAAGACGGCTGTCGACTTTTAAAAAGATGGATGTCGTGACAGTATTTTTTTTACCGTTTTAATTATTACTTGTTTATCATCTTCTTTTTTTCTCTTTTTACCAAAAAGTAGAAGGAAAATGAAGGAGAATCAGTGCTTTTAAAAAACACTGTGAGATTTCTTTTTTTTTGGCAACGTAGACGGGGGAAGGAAACACAGAACAGAAGAACAACGACAAAGACAACATCGTTTAAAGGAATGTGATTTCTTTTCTCTTCCTCTAAAAATCCATATCTTTTTTTGTAGTTATTGGATTGATTGTTTGATAGTTTGATTGAAAATGCACGTCTTTATTACAATCTCCTTGTTGATATGTGTCGTTTTATCACAGGGTCCGGCGATGAGATGGAAGAGAGTGGATTGTTTAGGAAAATCTTGTGGAGGTGATTCTGTTTTAAGGAAGGAGGAGGAGGTGGAGGAGGAGGAGGTGGAGGAAAAAAGCATAAAAAACTAGTCCAACTAAAACTAAACAGCGATCAAACAGGATCCGGTCGAGGTTTTTAACATTCATTTTCAAGTTAGCGCCACTAGCATATTAGCCTCAGTCTCACTGAGAATTAAAAGTGATTAAGTTACACACATACAAATAAAAATGACACTATATGGCAAATTAAATTCAACCAATCACCTCCATGTTGCCATGCGGAGTTGCCCCTCATGGCCCAATCACATTTGTTCTAAGACAAACAAAGGAAGGACATACAGGACGAAACATGGAGATGACGTTGTGGATTTAGAGGTTCTCAGGTTCTTGTTGTGTTTCTGACTTTCCTGAAGGTCAGAAGAGAAAATAAACTAGGATTGTTCCCCCTCCAAAACTAAACACACGATCAGTCTGTGGGTTCGTTTACAGCTCCCACATCAGCCAGCTGATCAGGGTCACTGACGCTCGATAGCACCATGAATCTGAAGATCGACAGGAAGAAATGTAGACGGAAAGATCCGGTAGACAGCGGGACAAGAGAGAAGACGACAGAGTGAGATGAAGGAGATGTAGAGGAGGTTATGCTTGGTGCGAGACCTGTAGGTAAACTCCTGGGATAAAAGAGGAAGTAGTAACATTCGATAATTCACAGGTCATTACCCGGCTGAAATTGCTTTTTAGTTTGACTTCACAATGCTTGATTTGTGAGTTAAATCTGAGCTCGTATATTTTATAAAAAAAGGAAGAAATGTAAAGAATAACAGCATTAATTCTCTTAGCTTTTCCCTCAAAAACCTTTTTTCAAAAGATTATTATCTCTGAGCTCCCTCTTTTCCGTTTAAAAAATGTCCTTTTCAAGCCTTGATCACATCAAGATACGTAGGGAGGAGACCACAAAGACTGTCCATTACAAATCCCTGCACCGTCCTCCTTTAAATACACAATCAGCATCTTCAGAAAGACACAACAGAAACAAGAGAAATAATAAAAGTGATCCCCGTCAGGCTCCAGCGGAGTCCTTAGGCAATATGAATTCTCTGTAGGCAAAAAAAGAAATTCTTTACAATGAAGAATAGTCTTTGTTCATTTGTTCAAGAGCAAAAAAACGCTGCTGATCGCAAGAGACAGGAGCAAAAAGAGAGAGAGAAGAGAGATAGAAAAGGGGGACATGTTTGAGTGTCATTCATGTCTATTACACAAGCTCAGTTGCTCAGATTCAAAGTGCTAGAGTACATCTGTCATCCTTCCCTCGGGAACACAGTGCTGTGTTGATAAAACGCAAGTCTTTTTTTTGTTTTGTTACTAGTGAGTAGTCTTTAACTTTGTCACAGTTGTTGATTCCAGAAACACAGTAGTGCGGTCTCGAACGCCTCTTGCTAATCCTCCTTCCTCTCCAGAGTTGTCTGTGTGGTGTGGATCCCATTGCTGTACACTGGGAACGGTAGAGTTGAGAAAAAGTCCCTCCGCCGTCGTGAAAACGTTGGCTGCCATCGGCATCTGGCCTCCGAGAGCGCCGTTTCCAACCGTGGGATGTGGAGATCCGATAAAGGGACCACCGGCGGCCGCTGCTGCCGACATATTGAGCCGGTGAACGTGGTGGTAAAGCATCTCCATCGGCGTTTTAGGGTCCAAACCAAACCCGGAGCCATCGCCAAAGTTCATGGCAGCATTTGGGAGGAGGTTGCCTTGAGCCATGGCCAAGGTTACGTCCGCGGGCGCGTATCTGATGGTTCCGGTGGTGTAAACTCGTGGAGAAGTGGTGCTCGTCGAGGCAAGAGTTCCCGTGACCCTGTGGACCAACGGGAGCACGACGTTACCGGCTTGTAGACGCTGTAACGCCTCGAGGTCACCAGAGTACAGCAGCGAGGAGGACGAGGTTGTGGAGGAAGAAGATGAGGAAGAAGAGGTTGTCGGAGTGCCTTGATGTTGTTGTTTATCCCGAGGTGAAGCGGAAAGAGGAGGCGATAGAGGGTCGGAGGAAGAGGCGCTGGATGGAGGAGCTAGACTGGAAGAAGATGAAGACGGTGCAGAGATCCCGTTGTAAGGAGGCTTCCTCACTCCTCCCCGGATCCACCGTCGTTTCCAGGAGGGGTGAGGACGGACTCAGGAATGCCTCCCTGGGGTGAGGGGAAGTTCTCATGGGAAGAGGGGGGAGCCGGTTTGGAGGTCATGCTGTACGGAGACTCGTTTCTAGAGATCTCTCTGTTGGGCGGGAAGTTCCAGATGCTGCTGTCGTTGTCGAAGTTGATCGGCTCGGCCATTTCCGTCTTGATCTTCAGGACTGAGGACGATGCACTTGTTGGGGATCCAGCAGAGGTGAGGAGGTGGGAGGAGTTCGCAGATGAGGAGGTCTGGGATTGGTCAATAAGTGGCGTAGTATCTCCTAAATCGTTGGGACTGGGCGACATTGAGGAGAGACGGAGCCTCTTGCTTCGGGGTCCATCCCATTTCTGCACTTTCCTCCTTTTCCGCCTCTTCTGGAGCTTGTTTCCGGCGTTGGCGCTGTCGCAATCTTGCAAGACTTCTTCCTCCTCCTCCTCGTTGTCGTCATCGTCCTCTTCCTCCTCCTCTGAAGAAGTTTGTGAGTTGTGCAGCTGAGCATCTTCTCCCTCTCCGTAGCGCTCTATACTTTAATATGAAGCCCACCCAGAGTACAAGTCCTCCAATGGCACCCAATCCTCCTAACCCTCCTAATCCTGTTAATCTCCCAATTCTTCCTCCTCCATTTCCTCCCCCCCCTCCCCCTCCATTCGCTTTCTTCCTGTTCCTCTCCCTCTACATCTGAAGGTTCAAGACTGTCGTCGCTGTCTTGGCTCTCAGGATTACTCGAACTGTCTCCTTCCTCTTGACGCTTCATTTCCTGGTCTGAGGAGCAGTGTGATTGGCCGGGTTGCTGCTGCCGCTTGCTGTCCGTCTCGGGATCCTCATGTTCTGATTGGTGGCTCGGCTTCCCTTCTGACTTGGCGTTCTCGTTATCTGTTGCAAAGAAAGAGGTACAGGGTTTAGACTCAAACACCTCAACACATATTTTATATAACATCTCCCCAGAAGATGAATTGTCTTCAATGATCCCATGGCTTTTACTACAGTGCCACAAAGAGGTTTCGAGTTGCATTTGAAATTGAAATGTCTCGACAAATAATGGAATTGATGAACTTGTCACAGACACTCGTGTTCCCCAGAGGATGGATCCACTTCAATGTTCCCCTGACTGTTTCCTTAGTGTCACAATGAGTTTTAGAGTTTGCAACCGAAATTAATCGACACATAATGGATGAGAAACATTTTGTTTCGGAGAGTCATGTTCTCCTCAGGTTGAATTTGTATAACTCTGGTGATCCAGTAACCTCTCCTCTCCCACCACCATCAGTGCTTACCTTAACCCTCCTGTTATCCTCAGATTTACTTTACACCTTTATCCATGGGTTCAATTTGACCCCAGTAGTTTAAAACTCAAGACAATGATCATATTCCACATGTTAACATGTATGTCTCTGGTGCTTTAGGTTGACTACCTAAATAACCATTTCAATAAAACATTACCCCAACCTTCCCCCTACAGACAATCACCATAAAAATCTCACTGACTGAAATAAAATGTTAAAGTAAGATCTTTTCGATGTTTTTAAGGACCAATAACTAAAGCAGAGGGTCGTTCTTTTTACAATGATACATTTTGCATGTAATAGTCACCTCAATACCATCCTACACAATCAACGCAAATATGTGTACAATTGTTTGTTTGTAGCCTTTATTTAACCAGCTGAAAGCCCCTTGAGATCAAAAGATCTCTTTTTGAAGGGTGACCTGCAGAAAAAATATTGACTTTGTTGTATGTTTTATACTACTAAAATAGCCTGGGGTCAAATTGACCCCAAGGAACGCCGATGCGTACAAAGTGCGTTCAGGACATTTAAAAAAGATCTTCATGTTCAAATTGACCCCAAGGATAACAGGAGAGTTAATTAATGACAATATGCCTAGAAATAGGATATTCCTATAAGCTGTTGTGTTCGGTGTTAATTAGCAAATATTAGCATGCTAACATAATTAACGACATCTTTCTCATGTATGAGGGAAAGTTTGCCCGGATGTTGGGTCTCCAAAAGATCACCAAAATCGTCAGAGTTTATCTTCTTGCAAACAGAATCTTTGGACAATATTTCATAGAAAATCCAGAAAGAAGAATAACAATTGAAAACAATGTAAGTAACCTTTCCTCTACCTCCACCATCAGCCCAAGTTTCTATAAGAGCTTATCTTAATGATAATAGGCTATTCCCATCAGCCTTAGTTTTGTGTTAGGTGCTAATTGGAGATATAGCACGCCAACATACGTTTGGAAGTTTGCCCAGATGTTGGGTCTCCAAAAGATCACCAACATCGTCAGAGTTTATCTTCTTGCAAACAGGAATCTTCGGGCAATACTTCATATAAATCCAGCCATAGCATAACATAACATTTGAAAACAAAGGCAACTTCCTTAAAAACCTTTCTTCACATGACTATTCATGTTTGAGTTTGTCCAATTTGGATTCCAGAGCAGTGACTCTCAGGTGTTCCAGGAGTTGATCCCTTTCTTTCCCGGACAGGATTTCCATGTCGAGTTGTGTCGTGGATGCACTGATGTGTGTTCAGTGTCTGTAGCTGCTGCTGTTCAGGCATGTTTGTGCTGTCCAGCCCATTACACACTCAACACACACACACACTTCAAACTCTGCCAGCACACACAGGCCAGCGGCTGCCCAGCTGGCAGCGCTCCGACTCCCTCATGGCACCTGAAATGTCGACTCAATTGCTTTGTCTGGGGAAAACCTTGTATCTCTATTAGGCGAGCTTTCCAAGTAAACAGCACATTTTTTTCTCAGTCTGGAAACAAGCGTTGACCAAAAGTCTTCAGTGTTAGCGGAGGGTTTTGGTTTGGTAGAAAATAACCAAGATAAAACAATAAAGTCTTAGATGTATTTATTTAGTTGTCCCTGATGTGTCCACCAAATGGAAATATCGATATTTTTATAGACATTCTCATTTTTTTACTGAAGGTTCATTGCTATCTTCGTTAGTTTGGATTGTTTTTAAAGAGGATCCTATGTTACAAACCATCCATCCGTCTATTGCAATTCCTATCAAGTTGCATTATGGCAGTATTTCTCAAAATGTTTCATACCAAGGACCACTTAACCAATAAAAAAACACTTGTGGACCACCTAACTCCACAAATATCCAAAAACACATCGTTTTTCTAGAACAGATTACAAATCGCCTGAACAAGGTACAAACAAGTGGCAACATGTGTGACGAAGGTGTTGCGCTGGGCTATATCAAGCAATCGAAAGTGAAACTTAACCTCGCTCCATTGCGGAGATATTCCCGCGAGAGTGCGGAAAACTCAAATGTATTTAATTATTTCAAATGTGAAATGTTACCGATATACTCACGGACCACTAGGGGGCGCACACGTTGAGAAGCACTGCATTATGGGAAGTATTTTTTTTAACATTTCTCGGCTTTTGCTCGATTCTTTACACCCATATTCTACTCCAACCCAATTTATAGCATAATGCTGATCATGATATCCAATAATTTGCATCTCTAAATCATTTAGTTTCTAATGAAGACGTAAATCTTGAACAACCCATCATCACTTGTTGCTGTTTTATCAAACCGGAAAATCGTCATTCAGAATCATGAATTTCAAATTGCTTTTTATGACATTTTTAGAATAAAATAAAGTGAAATAAATTGTATTATATAAACATAACATGTCCAATAAAGATAGAATAAATACAAAATAATTAAAGATTGTATCCAAAGTCACGCTCCAGCATATTGACGCAGAGTGCCTGATATTTTGGGGACTATTTTCTGCGATGGATTAATCCTCAATTGGTAATTTGGAAATCTTTGTAAACTTGTCTCGTATGAACGTCCTGTTAATGCACCAACTATAATAGAAAGATGTTTCTGGCTGCTGTTTTTCGTGTCTTCTCTGCACAGATTGCATCCGAACAGAACAAAGGTCAAAGGTCGGATATCTCATTTTAGAATATGTTGAGCCTGAGCACCTCGGGCGTGTTGGAGCTGGCTGGATCTGCAGCATCTGGCACGGTTTTACAGCCGAAAGCGAGCCAGAATCTTCCTCCTGCAGCGCGCACAGCAGCTGGCTCTGATTCCATCACACAGGCTGCAGGACCTGATAATATTTCGCTCTGTTTTGGTTCAAATTCAACGATATTGGCAGAGTGTGAGCGTCTTCAGTGTTGGTGACACACGGTTAAATTAATCCCTGATTTGTATTATATATATTTCTGGATTCAGTATTTTTAGGGTCTATTTTCTTTCTGTATGGATGCTCACATTGGTTCATGTTCCCTGTAGTGTTAGTCATGAGGTTTTTTAACAATTAAACTAATAAAACAGCCCAAAATCTTAATCTTTAAAAATGTTGTAGGTGTCAAATCATGTTGTGGATTTAATAATGAGTTTGTAAAATGAAATGCTTAATTTAATCCACTTTTTTAACATGTTATTTTGAGGCCCTGTATTGGTTCAAATTCAAACGATATTGGCAGAGTGTGAGCGTCTTCAGTGTTGGTGACACACAGTAAATTAATCCCTGATTTGTATTATATATATTTCGGTCTATTTTCATTTCGGTATGAATGCTCACGTTGAGTCTCGTTCCCTGTAGTGTTAGTTATTGGGTTCTAGTGACATGTTATGTATACTTTTTCTCTCCTGGGACATGTCTCATGCTGCAATGTTCAAAAAGCTCTTTATTATTCTCTTACTGCCTGTTACCTCTTTTCACCCTCTGTCTGAAACCAGAGCCCAGTCTGCTCTGATTGGTTAGCTGGCCGGCTCTGTTGTGATTGGTCAACCACTTAGAGATTAGTTATTGGTGAACAGTTTTTGCATAATTTGTGTGATTTGCAATAAGTAGAACAGCCCAAATGTCCTAATCTTTAAAAATGTTGTAGGTGTCAAATCTTGTTGTGGATTTAATAATGAGTTTAAAATGAAATGCTTAATTTATTCAACATGTTATTTTGAGTCAGATCCCCTAAAGATTACCCCGAGAATATTGCACTCCTACTGCAGGTTTCTTAACGATAAGAAAAGGTAACGATCCGAGATGACTGTTCTGTATTTCTAACATAACTAAATGTACTGGAGCAAGAACCACAGCTAAATATTATCTAGAACAAAAGAATACCTGGACAAACAACGGGATGTGCTGATTGGCCGACTGTACTCCAACATAAACAACATAAGATGAGAAAATTGGCAACTTCTAATTTAATTTATGCGCCCCTACAGATTGGAAACAATATCCCTATCACCCTCATTCTCTGGGCTTTGGTTCGATGCTGCACAACGTGGGATTTGTTGCCAGTTGTTGTGTTTCGGTGATAGTTCAGTGGTGATTTGAGGCCTTTTTGTGAAGTTTAGTGAAGTATTTGTGCGTTCTGTGGAGTTACCCGTGTTTCATGTCATTTGTGGTGTTTTTTGCAGCGCTGCCAGAAGGAGCTCTTCTTCCCCTGCAGTTGTCAGCGTTCTTCATCATCGAGGCCTGGCAACGACTGATAAAACATCTTTGGCTGCATTTCAGGCTGTATTTCTCACTGCTGGTTATTATACTGGTAACACTTGAAGAGGGGCTTTTGGGGGACACAAACAGGTTTTATAAGCATGACTGGAAAAAAGACATTTTGCCCTTGGTTCATATAAGTATCCTTGTTTCTCTCGGAACAATGAATGAGTTTACATTAATGTATGTATTAAGAGTTGTATTGTAACATTACACAAATGCTCATTAGGTATAATATTTTGCCGGAAGTTTAACATCCAATGCAAGTAGTTAATATGTGAGAGACTAAAAGAACTTAAGTAATATCACTTTAATGTACTATTTTCAACATATTTTCTTATTTCCCTACTCTGGTTGTTTCTCACACCATGTTCTTTCTAAAATAATATTTCCCAATAACATTTAATCTTCTTCTTTGCTTCTTTGACTTACCAGAGCAATGTAGCTAATATTATGTTTTGTGTACGTGAATTTAAGGAGAAATTACAACATACTGTCTTTAACCCTCAATCATTGACGCTTGCAATACTATTATTAGGGAATGTTTAAATGACCAACAGATATTAGAATATTGTAAATTAACACCAGAAAACGACAGCAAGTGCCTTGTCCGCCCCCGTCAATGCCGACCAATGGAATAGGCTTTAGACTAGATCATGTGAAGCACACAGCAAATCGGCCTCTTCCCCAGCGGACCCACGCGAACGGACCAGCTGACCAACGGGGGAGCCGTAAGCTCGACCCGCTCACCCCAAGCCCCAGGAGGTGCGCTGGACTCTGAGGAAAATATACGTTGTGGCCAAACGGCGGTACTACACTTCCGTATCAGTCGCTGGGCCCGGAAAGACTTTTTCCCATTGACTAACATTGGGAAAGCGACGTCTGTAAATCGTTGGATTCTTTTTTTTAAACTGAATAAACTACCCAGTATGAACGTTTGTATAGCCCTTGTCAAAAACATTCGGTCCTCAAGTTGTAAAATGTGCTAATAACGTTATTCTGACAGTTATTTTGCTCGGCAGGAGAGGACTCATTTTAACGTGCTATGTTCAACATATTACCCCTTCTCTGCTGGTTTCCCATACACCATTTTCTCTCTAAAATGATATTTAATCTTCTCTCTTTCGTCTTTTCTTTCCGACTTACCAGAGTTTTCTTTAGACTCGGACTCGGAGTCGGAGGATTCGGAGGACTCGGAGGTTTTCTCAGGCAGGTTGGGCAGCTGGAAGATGTCCATGGGGAAGTCTTTATACTCATGATTACTGCAATACAAAAAGCACAACAATAGTTTTATTTCGGTCAGTGGGAACACGTAAAATACCTAACTATACCCTCATTTGATTCTAAGCAAATAAGAGATACTAATTGGCTTATGTTTTTAAAATTAAGTCCATATAGAGTACCACCCTTGATGTCATATTTGTTTGTGTTTAGTTTAAAAACAATATAACCTTTTCTATTCACAAATCCCAATTTAACTAGATTTCAAACAATTGTATTCGATCATAGTCCAACACTAAGCAAAGAGAATTATGACTGAAATTACAAGAAGGAAGATATTTACTTAAAGGTCACATATCATACTATTTGTAGGCAATAACATAGGTCTCAGATATATAAAAAAATATTGATAACTAATAAAAGAGGAGGGGTCTGAGCTCATGCGGGACCCGGCAGCTACTGTCTAAACTAAATGCTGATTTGGGGATAAAGCTTTAAAGAGGAGGGGTCTGAGCTCATGCGGGACCCGGCAGCTACCGTCTAAACTAAATGCTGATTTGGGGATAGAGCTTTAAAGAGGAGGGGTCTGAGCTCATGCGGGACCCGGCAGCTACCGTCTAAACTAAATGCTGATTTGGGGATCAAGCTTTAAAGAGGAGGGGTCTGAGCTCATGCGGGACCCGGCAGCTACCGTCTAAACTAAATGCTGATTTGGGGATCAAGCTTTAAAGAGGAGGGGTCTGAGCTCATGCGGGACCCGGCAGCTACTGTCTAAACTAAATGCTGATTTGGGGATGAAGCTTTAAAGAGGAGGGGTCTGAGCTCATGCGGGACCCGGCAGCTACCGTCTAAACTAAATGCTGCCGTGATGAAACGCCATATCATGGATTATCAAGGATCTGAAACAGTCTGGAGCTCAAAGGCTTTCTCTCTTGCCGGTTATACCACAAGGTGAGTTCCTTTTTACTTCCTGCTTCTTCACACACATGCTCTCCAGTACAGGTTAGCTCTGAGTGTTAGCGATGCTAATGTAAACACCGACCATATTACGTCCAAAACAGTCGGGCATTGTTTCTGATAGCAGCTTTCTGATTGGGCCGTGGGTCCACATTTCAGATGTTACGTCATATCGGACGCAAATCTGGATCAGCTCCGTAGTTCCCCCGTTTTTAGAGATTTGGGTACGGAGGAAAAGAGAGAGGGTTTATTTCCTGACACTGCGTGAGTTCCCTGACACACCGGGACACACCGGACACACACCGGGGACACATAGTTATGTAGAAAAGACATCAAAAAGTTACTTTTGCGTGATAGGTCCCCTTTAAGCTTTTTCAGTGTTTTCTCTCACATATTAAATTACTTGCAAACATATTATACTTAATGTGCATTTATGGGTACTTTTTACTTAAGTACACTTCAAAGCCCATTCTTTACTTTTACTTGAGTGAAGAAGTTTAGTCAGTACTTCTACTTCTACTATTTTTAAACACCAGTATCTGTACTTCTACTTGAGTAAAGGATGTGAGTACTTTTGCCATCTCTGGTTATAAGTCAGGGAACAGGTAGATTTACTAAAACTGAGACCCCAGTTGACCTCTGACCTCAGGACGTAGTTGACCCAGATGACGTTCTTCTCGTTGCCGTTCTTGGTGTTGATGGTGAGCGTCGCGGCGGACTGGATCCAGATGTAGCCGCTGTTCTTCTGGATCCACCGGTAGTACTTTGTCACACACTGACCCTTGTTTATCACTGAGAGAGAGAGAG
>CADEHL010000365.1:0-46963 GCA_902827135.1 Harpagifer antarcticus
CAAGATCTGAGTTACTTCTACTTTTACGAAAGTACACAATCTGAGTACTTCTACTTTTACTCAAGTACAATATCTGAGTACTTCTACTTTTACTACAAGATCTGAGTACTTCTACTGTTACTCAAGTACAAGATCTGAGTACTTCTACTTTTACTCAAGTACAAGGTCTGAGTACTTCTACTTTAACTCAAGTACAAGATCTGAGTACTTCTACTTTTACGAAAGTACACAATCTGAGTACTTCTACTTTTACTCAAGTACAATATCTGAGTACTTCTACTTTTACTACAAGATCTGAGTACTTCTACTGTTACTCAAGTACAAGATCTGAGTACTTCTACTTTTACTAAAGTACACCATCTGAGTACTTCTACTTTTACTCAAGTACAAGATCTGAGTACTTGTATTTGTACTACAGGATGAGTACTTGTACTGCAGTACTTCTCCTCTGTATATAATAGAGAGACTCACCTTCACTCTGGAGATCAGCTGTTGTGATTGCGTCATTCAAACCGCTTGTTTACTTGTAAACATAAACAAACCGGTGCTCACGAGGAGCTCTCGTGCTAATCTCCGCTCCATGTGATTCAAAAGTGTTTTGAATTCTCTTCCGGTTGCTGTTACTCCCATGCTGCGTTCAAGTGATCCTCAGAAAATCCTACTTTCTACTTTTGTCCCGCTGTTTAATACTTTTAGTAAACACACTTTAACTTGCTTTAAAAATATTATTCAAACAGATTAATAACGACAGAAAAGTGAACAATAAACAGTGTATTGTAAATATGTAAATTACCTTTTTTATTACTACAAATTATTATTATTTATTGGTATGTTTTGCATTTATTTTAAAAGATACATTTCTGAAAAACATGTTTTCATGCTGCTAATAATAATATTAATAAAAATAAAAGCTCCTCAAAACATAATAATAGTTCCTTGAAATACAAAAATAAATTATATTAATAATAAATAAAATGTTAATTATTCAAAATAAAACATAATAAATACTATTATAATTCCTTGAAATAATAATAATATTAATAAAAATAAAAGAATAGCTCCTCAAAACATAATAATAATAATAGTTCCTTGAAATACAAAAATAAATTATATTAATAATAAATAAAATATTAATTATTCAAAATAAAACATAATAATAATAATTATAATTCCTTGAAATAAAAATAATAATAATATTAATAAAAATAAAAATAAAAGCTCCTCAAAACATAATAATAGTTCCTTGAAATACAAAAATAAATTATATTAATAATAAATAAAATATTAATTATTCAAAATAAAACATAATAATAATAATTATAATTCCTTGAAATAAAAATAATAATAATATTAATAAAAATAAAAGAATAGCTCCTCAAAACATAATAATAGTTCCTTGAAATACAAAAATAAATTATATTAATAATAAATAAAATATGAATTATTCAAAATAAAACATAATAATAATAATTATAATTCCTTGAAATAAAAATAATAATAATGAATAAAATAAAATAATACTTCCTCACCAATTTTGTTCTGGTGTCCCTGAACGCAGCAGCGAGAGGTCTCTCGGTACCCGGATGTAAACTTTACCTCATGGTTATTATCGGGGTCTTTTTAGCTTCACCTGTGTCCTTCAGGGTCGCGCGCTGATGTGTTTATGAGGAGTCAGATGAAGGTGAACAGGGGCTCGCGCTGCACCATGCAGTCTGCACGCGCACGGACCACTGTTGTTGTGAAGCTCGTGAGTACAAGTTTAATTAGTGATCAAGTTAGTTAGAATCAAGGGTGTAACTTTGGTTTGAGAAGTGGGGAGGACACAACAGGGGGTCCTCCGCAATGAAACATTTTCTCGATTTAATTCTATTTCCTGTCTTTCAAATATATATTTGGGGCTACGGTGTTAACCAATCAAAGGAAACTGTGATGTGTGTAGGACGAGTGTGCACACTTATCTAGTATCCTCTCCATGTGAACTGTTTTATTTGTTGGTGGACTTCACCTCCTCTAGGTGGGTCCTCGCCTCCTCTCGGGGGTCCGGGGCATGCTTTACTTTGAAGCATGAATCTGTACTAGATCTGAGTACTTCTACTTTTACTCAAGATCTGAGTACTTCTACTTTTACTCAAGAACAAGATCTGAGTACTTCTACTTTTACTCAAGTACAGATCTGAGTACTTCTACTTTTACTCAAGTACAAGATCTGAGTACTTCTACTTTTACTCAAGTACAAGATCTGAGTACTTTCTACTTTTACTCAAGATCTGAGTACTTCTACTTTACTCAAGAACAAGATCTGAGTACTTCTACTTTTACTCCAGATCTGAGTACTTCTACTTTTACTCAAGTACAAGATCGGAGTCCTTCTACTTTTACTCAAGAACAAGATCTGAGTACTTCTACTTTTACTCAAGAACAAGATCTGAGTACTTCTACTTTTACTCAAGTACAAGATCTGAGTACTTCGACTTTTACTCAAGTACAAGATCTGAGTACTTCTACTTTTACTCAAGTACAAGATCTGAGTACTTCTACTTTTACTCAAGTACAAGATCTGAGTACTTCTACTTTTACTCAAGTACAAGATCTGAGAACTTCTACTTTTACTACAAGATCTGAGTACTTCTACTTTTACTCAAGTACTAGATCTGAGTACTTCTACTTTTACTCAAGTACTAGATCTGAGTACTTCTACTTTTACTCAAGAACAAGATCTGAGTACTTCTACTTTTACTCAAGAACAAGATCTGAGTACTTCTACTTTTACTCAAGAACAAGATCTGAGTACTTCTACTTTTACTCAAGTACTAGATCTGAGTACTTCTACTTTTACTCAAGTACTAGATCTGAGTACTTCTACTTTTACTCAAGAACAAGATCTGAGTACTTCTACTTTTACTCAAGTACAAGATCTGAGTACTTCGACTTTTACTCAAGTACAAGATCTGAGTACTTCGACTTTTACTCAAGAACAAGATCTGAGTACTTCTACTTTTACTCAAGTACAAGATCTGAGTACTTCGACTTTTACTCAAGTACAAGATCTGAGTACTTCTACTTTTACTCAAGTACAAGATCTGAGTACTTCTACTTTTACTCAAGTACAAGATCTGAGTACTTCTACTTTTACTCAAGTACAAGATCTGAGAACTTCTACTTTTACTACAAGATCTGAGTACTTCTACTTTTACTCAAGTACTAGATCTGAGTACTTCTACTTTTACTCAAGTACTAGATCTGAGTACTTCTACTTTTACTCAAGAACAAGATCTGAGTACTTCTACTTTTACTCAAGAACAAGATCTGAGTACTTTTACTCAAGAACAAGATCTGAGTACTTCTACTTTTACTCAAGTACTAGATCTGAGTACTTCTACTTTTACTCAAGTACTAGATCTGAGTACTTCTACTTTTACACAAGATCTGAGTACTTCTACTTTTACTCAAGTACTAGATCTGAGTACTTCTACTTTTACGAAAGTACCAGATCTGAGTACTTCTACTTTCACTCAAGTACAAGATCTGAGTACTTCTACTTTCACTCAAGTACAAGATCTGAGTACTTCTACTTTTACTACAAGATCTGAGTACTTCTACTTTTACTCAAGAACAAGATCTGAGTACTTCTACTTTTACTCAAGTACACAATCTGAGTACTTCTACTTTTTTTTATCACTCATTTCAAACTGTGGCACATAGTGGAATGATTTGTTAACTTATTTTTTAAAACTATATTTAATAGATGGAAATATTTGTTTACATAGAAGACCAAACCGTTTGAGAGCCACCGAGATAACGTTTACAATCTAATCACTCATTCTTTTAGCTCCCTGAGCTGACGTGATCTCAGCCTCTCAAAGTCCGACAGGAGAGAGCTCTCCCTCTCCTCGTGAGGCGCGTTCACACCGCAGTACTTTCCCACTTTAGTTCCGATATAGTTCCGAAATGTTGCGTTCACACCGCAGTACTTTCCCACTTTAGTTCTGAAATAGTTCCGAAATGTCGCGTTCACACCGCAGTACTTTCCCACTTCAGTTCCGATATAGTTCCGAAATTGTTGCGTTCACACCGCAAGTACGTTCCCACTTAGTTCCGATATAGTTCCGAAATGTTGCGTCACACCGCAGTACTTTCCCACTTCAGTTCCGATATAGTTCCGAAATGTTGCGTTCACACCGCAGTACTTTCCCACTTTAGTTCCGATATAGTTCCGAAATGTCGCGTTCACACCGCAGTACTTTCCCACTTAGTTCCGATATAGTTCCGAAATGTCGCGTTCACACCGCAGTCCTTTCCCACTTTAGTTTCCGATATAGTTCCGAAATGTTGCGTTCCACACCGCAGTACTTTACTCCCACTTTTAGTTCCGAAATGTTGCGTTCACACCGCAGTACTTTCCCACTTTCAGTTCCGATATAGTTCCGAAATGTTGCGTTCACACCGCGAGTACTTTCCCACTCAGTTCAGATATAGTTCCGAAATGTTGCGTTCACACCGCAGTACTTTCCCACTTTAGTTCCGATATAGTTCCGAAATGTTGCGTTCACACCGCAGTACTTTCCCACTTTAGTTCCAGATATAGTTCCGAAATGTTCGCGTTCACACCGCAGTACTTTCCCACTTTAGTTCCCGATATAGTTCCGAAATGTTGCGTTCACACCGCAGTACTTTCCCACTTTAGTTCCGATATAGTTCCGAAATGTTGCGTTCACACCGCAGTACTTTCCCACTTTAGTTCCGATATAGTTCCGAAATGTTGCGTTCACACCGCAGTACTTTCCCACTTTAGTTCCGATATAGTTCCGAAATGTTGCGTTCACACCGCAGTACTTTCCCACTTTAGTTCCGATATAGTTCCGAAATGTTGCGTTCACACCGCAGTACTTTCCCACTTTAGTTCCGATATAGTTCCGAAATGTTGCGTTCACACCGCAGTACTTTCCCACTTTAGTTCCGATATAGTTCCGAAATGTCGCGTTCACACCGCAGTACTTTCCCACTTTAGTTCCGAATGTCGCGTTCACACCGCAGTACTTTCCCACTTTAGTTCCGATATAGTTCCGAAATGTCGCGTTCACACCGCAGTACTTTCCCACTTTAGTTCCGAAATAGTTCCGAAATGTTGCGTTCACACCGCAGTACTTTCCCACTTTAGTTCCGAAATAGTTCCGAAATGTTGCGTTCACACCGCAGTACTTTCCCACTTTAGTTCCGATATAGTTCCGAAATGTCGCGTTCACACCGCAGTACTTTCCCACTTTAGTTCCGATATAGTTCCGAAATGTCCGCGTTCACACCGCAGTACTTCCCACTTTAGTTCCGATATAGTTCCGAATGTTGCGTTCACACCGCAGTACTTTCCCACTTTAGTTCCGATATAGTTCCGAAATGTCGCGTTCACACCGCAGTACTTTCCCACTTTAGTTCCCATATAGTTCCGAAATGTCGCGTTCACACCGCAGTACTTTCCCACTTTAGTTCCGATATAGTTCCGAAATGTTCGCGTTCACACCGCAGTACTTTCCCACTTTAGTTCCGATATAGTTCCGAAATGTTGCGTTCACACCGCAGTACTTTCCCACTTTAGTTCCGATATAGTTCCGAAATGTTGCGTTCACACCGCAGTACTTTCCCACTTTAGTTCCGATATAGTTCCGAAATGTTGCGTTCACACCGCAGTACTTTCCCACTTAGTTCCGATATAGTTCCGAAATGTTGCGTTCACACCGCAGTACTTTCCCACTTCAGTTCCGATATAGTTCCGAAATGTCGCGTTCACACCGCAGTACTTTCCCACTTTAGTTCCGATATAGTTCCGAAATGTCGCGTTCACACCGCAGTACTTTCCCACTTTAGTTCCGATATAGTTCCGAAATGTCGCGTTCACACCGCAGTACTTTCCCACTTTAGTTCCGATATAGTTCCGAAATGTCGCGTTCACACCGCAGTACTTTCCCCACTTTAGTTCCGATATAGTTCCGAAATGTCGCGTTCACACCCGCAGTACTTTCCCACTTTAGTTCCGAAATAGTTCCGAAATGTTGCGTTCACACCGCAGTACTTTCCCACTTTAGTTCTGATATAGTTCCGAAATGTTGCGTTCACACCGCAGTACTTTCCCACTTTAGTTCCGATATAGTTCCGAAATGTTGCGTTCACCACCGCAGTACTTTCCCACTTTAGTTCCGATATAGTTCCGAAATGTTTGCGTTCACACCGCAGTACTTTCCCACTTAGTTCCGATATAGTTCCGAAATGTTGCGTTCACAACCGCAGTACTTTCCCACTTTAGTTCCGATATAGTTCCGAAATGTTGCGTTCACACCGCAGTACTTTCCCACTTTAGTTCCGATATAGTTCCGAAATGTTGCGTTCACACCGCAGTACTTTTCCCACTTTAGTTCCGATATAGTTCCGAAATGTTGCGTTCACACCGCAGTACTTTCCCAATTTAGTTCCGATATAGTTCCGAAATGTCGCGTTCACCACCGCAGTAACTTTCCCAACTTTAGTTCCGATATAGTTCCGAAATGTCGCGTTCACACCGCAGTACTTTCCCACTTTAGTTCCGATATAGTTCCGAAATGTGCGTTCACAAGACCGCAGTACTTTCCCACTTTAGGTTCCGATATAGTTCCGAATGGTGCGTTCACACCGCAGTACTTTCCCACTTAGTTCCATATAGTTCCGAAATGTCGCGTTCACACCGCAGTACGTTCCCACTTTCAGTTCCGATATAGTTCCGAAATGTCGCGTTCACACCGCAGTACTTTCCCACTTTAGTTCCGATATAGTTTCCGAAATGTCGCGTTCACACCGCAGTACTTTCCCACTTTATTCCGATATAGTTCCGAAATGTCGCGTTCACACACCGCAGTACTTTCCCACTTTAGTTCCGATATAGTTCCGAAATGTCGCGTTCACAACCGCAGTACTTTCCCACTTTAGTTCCGATATAGTTCCGAAATGTCGCGTTCACACCGCAAGTACTTTCCCACTTTAGTTCCGAAATAGTTCCGAAATGTTGCGTTCACACCGCAGTACTTTCCCACTTTAGTTCTGAAATAGTTCCGAAATGTTTGCGTTCACACCGCAGTACTTTCCCCACTTTAGTTCCGATATAGTTCCGAAATGTTGCGTTCACACCGCAGTACTTTCCCACTTTAGTTCCGATATAGTTCCGAAATGTTGCGTTCACACCGCAGTACTTTCCCACTTTAGTTCCGAAATAGTTCCGAAATGTTGCGTTCACACCGCAGTACTTTCCCACTTTAGTTCTGAAATAGTTCCGAAATGTTGCGTTCACACCGCAGTACTTTCCCACTTTAGTTCCGATATAGTTCCGAAATGTTGCGTTCACACCGCAGTACTTTCCCACTTTAGTTCCGATATAGTTCCGAAATGTCGCGTTCCACACCGCAGTACTTCCCACTTTAGTTCCGAAATGTCGCGTTCACACCGCAGTACTTTCCCACTTTAGTTCCGATATAGTTCCGAAATGTCGCGTTCACACCGCAGTACTTTCCCACTTTAGTTCCGATATAGTTCCGAAATGTTGCGTTCACACCGCAGTACTTTCCCACTTTAGTTCCGAAATAGTTCCGAAATGTTGCGTTCACACCGCAGTACTTTCCCACTTTAGTTCCGATATAGTTCCGAAATGTCGCGTTCACACCGCAGTACTTTCCCACTTTAGTTCCGATATAGTTCCGAAATGTCGCGTTCACACCGCAGTACTTTCCCACTTTAGTTCCGATATAGTTCCGAAATGTTGCGTTCACACCGCAGTACTTTCCCACTTTAGTTCCGATATAGTTCCGAAATGTCGCGTTCACACCGCAGTACTTTCCCACTTTAGTTCCGATATAGTTCCGAAATGTCGCGTTCACACCGCAGTACTTTCCCACTTTAGTTCCGATATAGTTCCGAAATGTCGCGTTCACACCGCAGTACTTTCCCACTTTAGTTCCGATATAGTTCCAAAATGTTGCGTTCACACCGCTGTACTTTCCCACTTTAGTTCCGATATAGTTCCGAAATGTTGCGTTCACACCGCAGTACTTTCCCACTTTAGTTCCGATATAGTTCCGAAATGTTGCGTTCACACCGCAGTACTTTCCCACTTTAGTTCCGATATAGTTCCGAAATGTTTGCGTTCACACCGCAGTACTTTCCCACTTCAGTTCCGATATAGTTCCGAAATGTCGCGTTCACACCGCAGTACTTTCCCACTTTAGTTCCGATATAGTTCCGAAATGTCGCGTTCACACCGCAGTACTTTCCCACTTTAGTTCCGATATAGTTCCGAAATGTCGCGTTCACACCGCAGTACTTTCCCACTTTAGTTCCGATATAGTTCCGAAATGTCGCGTTCACACCGCAGTACTTTCCCACTTTAGTTCCGATATAGTTCCGAAATGTCGCGTTCACACCGCAGTACTTTCCCACTTTAGTTCCGAAATACTTCCGAAATGTTGCGTTCACACCGCAGTACTTTCCCACTTTAGTTCTGAAATAGTTCCGAAATGTTGCGTTCACACCGCAGTACTTTCCCACTTTAGTTCCGATATAGTTCCGAAATGTTGCGTTCACACCGCAGTACTTTCCCACTTTAGTTCCGATATAGTTCCGAAATGTTGCGTTCACACCGCAGTACTTTCCCACTTTAGTTCCGATATAGTTCCGAAATGTTGCGTTCACACCGCAGTACTTTCCCACTTTAGTTCCGATATAGTTCCGAAATGTTGCGTTCACACCGCAGTACTTTCCCACTTTAGTTCCGATATAGTTCCGAAATGTTGCGTTCACACCGCAGTACTTTCCCACTTTAGTTCCGATATAGTTCCGAAATGTTGCGTTCACAACCGCAGTACTTTCCCACTTTAGTTCTGATATAGTTCCGAAATGTTGCGTTCACACCGCAGTACTTTCCCACTTCAGTTCCGATATAGTTCCGAAATGTTGCGTTCACACCGCAGTACTTTCCCACTTTAGTTCCGATATAGTTCCGAAATGTTGCGTTCACACCGCAGTACTTTCCCACTTTAGTTCCGATATAGTTCCGAAATGTTGCGTTCACACCGCAGTACTTTCCCACTTTAGTTCCGATATAGTTCCGAAATGTCGCGTTCACACCGCAGTACTTTCCCACTTTAGTTCCGATATAGTTCCGAAATGTCGCGTTCACACCGCAGTACTTTCCCACTTTAGTTCCGATATAGTTCCGAAATGTTGCGTTCACACCGCAGTACTTTCCCACTTTAGTTCCGATATAGTTCCGAAATGTTGCGTTCACACCGCAGTACTTTCCCACTTCAGTTCCGATATAGTTCCGAAATGTCGCGTTCACACCGCAGTACTTTCCCACTTTAGTTCCGATATAGTTCCGAAATGTTGCGTTCACCACCGCAGTACTTTCCCACTTTAGTTCCGATATAGTTCCGAAATGTCGCGTTCACACCGCAAGTACTTTCCCACTTTAGTTCCGATATAGTTCCGAAAGTCGCGTTCACACCGCAGTACTTTCCCACTTTAGTTCCGATATAGTTCCGAATGGTCGCGTTCCCCACACCGCAGTACTCCACTTTAGTTCCGAAATAGTTCCGAAATGTTGCGTTCACACCGCAGTACTTTCCCACTTTAGTTCTGAAATAGTTCCGAAATGTTGCGTTCACCACCGCAGTACTTTCCCACTTTAGTTCCGATATAGTTCCGAAATGTTTGCGTTCACCACCGCAGTACTTTCCCACTTTAGTTCCGATATAGTTCCGAAATGTTGCGTTCACACCGCAGTACTTTCCCACTTTAGTTCCGATATAGTTCCGAAATGTTGCGTTCACACCGCAGTACTTTCCCACTTTAGTTCGATATAGTTCCGAAATGTTGCGTTCACACCGCAGTACTTTCCCACTTTAGTTCCGATATAGTTCCGAAATGTTGCGTTCACACCGCAGTACTTTCCCACTTTAGTTCCGATATAGTTCCGAAATGTTGCGTTCACACCGCAGTACTTTCCCACTTTAGTTCTGATATAGTTCCGAAATGTTGCGTTCACACCGCAGTACTTTCCCACTTCAGTTCCGATATAGTTCCGAAATGTTGCGTTCACACCGCAAGTACTTTCCCACTTTAGTTCCGATATAGTTCCGAAATGTTGCGTTCACACCGCAGTACTTTCCCACTTTAGTTCCGATATAGTTCCGAAATGTTGCGTTCACACCGCAGTACTTTCCCACTTTAGTTCCGATATAGTTCCGAAATGTCGCGTTCACACCGCAGTACTTTCCCACTTTAGTTCCGATATAGTTCCGAAATGTTGCGTTCACACCGCAGTACTTTCCCACTTTAGTTCCGATATAGTTCCGAAATGTTGCGTTCACACCGCAGTACTTTCCCACTTTAGTTCCGATATAGTTCCGAAATGTTGCGTTCACACCGCAGTACTTTCCCACTTTAGTTCCGATATAGTTCCGAAATGTTGCGTTCACACCGCAGTACTTTCCCACTTTAGTTCCGATATAGTTCCGAAATGTTGCGTTCACACCGCAGTACTTTCCCACTTTAGGTCCGATATAGTTTCCGAAATGTTGCGTTCACACCGCAGTACTTTCCCACTTTAGTTCCGATATAGTTCCGAAATGTCGCGTTCACACCGCAGTACTTTCCCACTTTAGTTTCCGATATAGTTCCGAAATGTCGCGTTCACACCGCAGTACTTTCCCACTTTAGTTCCGAAATGTCGCGTTCACACCGCAGTACTTTCCCACTTTAGTTCCGAAATAGTTCCGAAATGTTGCGTTCACACCGCAGTACTTTCCCACTTTAGTTCTGAAATAGTTCCGAAATGTTGCGTTCACACCGCAGTACTTTCCCACTTTAGTTCCGATATAGTTCCGAAATGTTGCGTTCACACCGCAGTACTTTCCCACTTTAGTTCCGATATAGTTCCGAAATGTTGCGTTCACACCGCAGTACTTTCCCACTTTAGTTCCGATATAGTTCCGAAATGTTGCGTTCACACCGCAGTACTTTCCCACTTAGTTCCGATATAGTTCCGAAATGTTGCGTTCACACCGCAGTACTTTCCCACTTTAGTTCCGATATAGTTCCGAAATGTTGCGTTCACACCGCAGTACTTTCCCACTTTAGTTCCGATATAGTTCCGAAATGTTGCGTTCACACCGCAGTACTTTCCCACTTTAGTTCCGATATAGTTCCGAAATGTTGCGTTCACACCGCAGTACTTTCCCACTTTAGTTCCGATATAGTTCCGAAATGTTGCGTTCACACCGCAGTACTTTCCCACTTTAGTTCCGATATAGTTCCGAAATGTGCGTTCACACCGCAGTACTTTCCCACTTTAGGTCCGATATAGTTCCGAAATGTTGCGTTCACACCGCAGTACTTTCCCACTTTAGTTCCGATATAGTTCCGAAATGTTGCGTTCACACCGCAGTACTTTCCCACTTTAGTTCCGATATAGTTCCGAAATGTCGCGTTCACACCGCAGTACTTTCCCACTTTAGTTCCGATATAGTTCCGAAATGTCGCGTTCACACCGCAGTACTTTCCCACTTTAGTTCCGATATAGTTCCGAAATGTCGCGTTCACACCGCAGTACTTTCCCACCTTAGTTCCGAAATAGTTCCGAAATGTCGCGTTCACACCGCAGTACTTTCCCACTTTAGTTCTGAAATAGTTCCGAAATGTTGCGTTCACACCGCAGTACTTTCCCACTTTAGTTCCGATATAGTTCCGAAATGTCGCGTTCACACCGCAGTACTTTCCCAGTTTAGTTCCGATATAGTTCCGAAATGTTGCGTTCACACCGCAGTACTTTCCCACTTTAGTTCCGATATAGTTCCGAAATGTTGCGGTCACACCGCAGTACTTTCCCACTTTAGTTCCGATATAGTTCCGAAATGTTGCGTTCACACCGCAGTACTTTTCCACTTTATTTCCGAAATGTCGCGTTCACACCAAAAAGAGCCGGAACTCAAATTAGTTCATCAGAACCTTTTCACCCCCTTTTCCGTCCCCGCTAGAGAGCAGGGGCTTTCGTGGGAGAAAAGGGTTCCTATTTCTGATTGGCTGGGCGGATTGCAAACCACGCCCCGTAAAACTCCCAAAAAGTTTTGTGAAGCCGCCATTTTATTATCCTCGCATTAGCATGATTAGCATTAGCATTAGCATTAGCATTAGCCCAGCGCAGAAACGCAGAGAGACTAACTTATGGCAACACAAAATAAAACATGGGAGCGGTGGAGATGAGGAGGTGTCGGCGTTCTGGCGATTTACTCGGAAGGCTTCAGTAGAAGCTGCTGGGAGTCCCAGCAGCTTCTACTGAAGCCTTCCCCAACTCCGGAGACTTCCTGCCGGGGACTTCGGGGGGCAGTATACGCCGTGAAGTGGTTTGCAGCCTGCCAGTAAACCCACAGCAGAAGAAGAAGAAGTGACGTCAGCGGCTTCATTTGCCTAATCCTCCCTCAGGGACTTATTCCGGTGTGAACGCGATCTGTGCTTAGTTCATGAGAACTAAAGAGTTCTCATGAACTAAGTTCTCATGAACCTTTGTGGGAAAAGTACTGCGGTGTGAACGCGCCCTTTGCTGCAACAGCTTCTAATCTCCGTTAGCTCCGAGCTAGCACCAGATGCTAACAACAACCCCCGTATCTCTCTCTCTCTCACTCACTCACTCACTCACTCACTCACTCACTCACTCAATGAATGTCAAGGAAGGATGCTCCAGAGCCACTATTTCAAGCATACTATGTCATCGAGTCCCGCCGAAGGACTGTTCCAATGTCCAGCATGCTTGGAACTCTACCGAGCCCGGCGTCCTTCGTAGCGAGAAATTTCGAGGCTGCACATGTGTAGACTCCGCGGTCTTAAAATCCCCACAATGCTTTGCGCACGGACCAATTTCACAAAATCTGTGGTGGAAAATGTAAGAGGCGGGGCCTCTCGTATGACGCTCACCTGTTCCACTCTTCGTTTTCCGAATGCCAGGAAGTATTCTTGCCTAGCTTCTGAAGCAAGTGACTCGGAAGACGTGTGCTACCAAGCAAGCATCCTGAGTGTCTCTCCTGCCGCCTCCTGTTTGTCCCCTGCAGAATAAGGAGCTGTGTTTCTGTGTCTCTTCAGGACTGAGCATCATGGAGCTGTTCGGCTGGATGAAGGCGGCCCGCAGAGCGACTCCAGGCGGCCTGAAGAGGGCCGGGAACCAGAGGCTGGTCTACATGCATCCCAGCGCCGGGTCAGCGAGGGTGAGCCATGGATGTTTAATAAGAACTGGATACAGCGTGGGAGGCGGGGTCTCGTTCTTTCCTATGAGAGGAGAAAATTACCCAGCATGCCTAGCTGTCAGAGGAGAAGAACCCGTATGTGAGCTCATAGTGCATGCGCCCCCTTAAGCCCCGCCCCCCCACTCTCAGATACACGTTCATAATGCAGAGGAAAATGTTATCAGCACATTTTTGTGTGTGTGTGTGTGTGTGTGTACCTGGTAGATTCCCCATAAGGCAAGACCCGCCCAACTCTGTCTCTGATTGGCTTACCCTGAAATGTTACCCCGCGTTAACCAATCATCACTCCTCTCTGGTCACTTTCACTTTTCCATGGTGCTGTGAGAGGACATCACTGTGTTCGCCTGTAAGCTACATCCGCAGGGAGATTCGGTTCAGTTCCATCACATAAAGTAACGCCGTAACTATTTAGCAGACCCTTCACGCGATGGCAGAGCGAACAGGTACAGGCAGGGCCCATAGTGATAGCCCTATAGTTTAAATCTACTACCCACAAATAAACATATGGAAATGAGTTACTATTTGAAAAAATAAATGTATTTATCAATGTATTTAGGAACCTATCCATGTGATTTTAAGTGGGGGTCGACCTCAAACCCTCTAGGGGGGTCCAGGGGCATGCCCCCCCCGGTAAGGTTTTATTTTGGAGTAAAGCATCAATCTGGTGCATTTTGAGGGGGAAATAAAGAGACTAGATCTATGGAAACACCTATATTAAACAGAACTGTATACATTTCAATAATCATAAAATCATGGCCATAACTGTTAACATCCCTTTTCCAATATGAAAAAAACACTGAAACTTGTTTATTAATTTATTTTTGGTTCATTTATAGTTGTGAGTGTGTCTGTGCTCCTGAACCAGCCTCTCCTGTCTCCCTCCTCTCCCCCCTCGCTCCTCTTTGAGGCAGCAGCAAAGACTTATCCAAAGCGACTTACAATGACCAATCACAGGGACATTCTCCCCGGAGTAACTAAGGGCTAAGTGCCTTACTCAAGGGCACACTAGTGGTCGTGTTCCAGGCGGGATTTGAACTCACAGCCTTCCGATCTTCAGCCCACCTCACTATCCATTAGACCAATCACTACCCTCTCAAATGGAAATATGTGTTTACATAAATGGTGACCACACCGTTTGAGACCCACTGAGAACTTAGACTAAGTTAACTATCCAAACACTCGGAGTCCTTTACCTGAGCTGAGGTAACCCCGAGCTTGAATGACACACAGAGACCAATCAAGGGCTTTGATTTATGATCTGTATGACAGTGGCCATGCTGGCAGGCCACATCATGTGGACAGCCAGTCACCCTGTGTGAGGCAGGCCACTTAACAGGCCAGAAGGAGGCGAGATCAGAGCAAGGGAGCGAGGGATCATTGTCCACAAGTTAATCGATCGCAGATGGCGTCGTGGTCACGGACGAATAAAAAAAAAATACTTGGGCGGCCGTTAATATACCTGGGTGGAAACTGTGTCTCAGGGCTTCCTAGTATTTTAAAAACCTATGAATGTGTCATACACACTGAACGGGAGGAAACTCGGCTAACTGACGATACAAACCATTTTTACCGAAACACAAGTCTCACAAGAAGCGTCTAACTGAGCCCTGAGCGAAACAATTCTAACACACTTGGCACAGAGCTCACGGTAAAATACCCTTATTACTTATCGGATCTGCACAAACAAGATATCGATTAGCAAGCTGAGATTCCACAGATTCAGAAATATAAGTATCATTACTGAGCGATCAGAACTCGTGACAGGGGAAGCAAACACAGACATCACAACACGGAGCTTTACGGAGCAAACACGAGACATTGTCGTAGCTGTTATTCTGATCAAAAGTCGTGTTCAATGGCATTACAACGATAAAAACACTGCTGAAGGTTAACCCATAGGTTAATGCAATGTGTCTGTGTCCCTTTGAAATGATTACTGATAGGGATGCATTCCGGTATCAGTTTACCACCAATCACGGGAGTATTGTGTATAGAAAGTATTGAGTTATATTTCTTGCGCTACCTAACATCCATGAAAGCAACAAGGCAACATGACAGAGGGAGGCCTGTCACTCAGGATGCCAAACTACTCTTTGCTAAGCCTCAACCAACATCAGGGTCAAAAGTCTGAAAGCGAAAAACGATCTGAAGGTGAAAAACAATGTGAAACTTAAAAAATAATCGTTTTGAATCTGAAAACGAAAAATCTGCAACTGAAAAAAATAAGGATTCAAATATCAAAATGTGTATAAAAGTGAAATCTGAAAATAAATATTTTATTCAAAAAAATTGCTGAACTGAATCAAAAATAATATTCAACCTGAACAATTATTTCAAACACTTATTTTTATTTTGAATACATCATTGTATTTTTTAAAGTTCAGGATAAAAACTTGAACTTTCAAATAAATTGTATTTTTTTGAAAGATCAAAACTTATGACCCTGAAATGGCTCCATACTGATTATTAAATGTTTCTTTGTGAGATGCAGTGGCGCAAAGGAAATGCCTACTTTGTTTGGTAGTACTATAGGTACAAAAACACTGGTTTTCTTGTTCCATAGTACTATAGGTACAAAAACACTGGTTTTCTTGTTCCATAGTACTATAGGTACAAAAACACTGGTTTTCTTGTTCCATAGTAGTATAGGTACAAAAACACTGGTTTTCTTGTTCCAGTCTGTTAGTCACTTTGTTTTTGACAATACTGCTATCCTACTAGAATTCTGTAGGAATCAGATTTATTATTTATTATTTATTTATTATTTAATAAAGAAACATAAAAAGTAAAACAAATTTGAATTGAAAAGTAAAAAAAAAAATAAAGGAATTTTTTTTTTTCCCTTTATTATTCAATATCGCGATATTATCGTACCATGAGTTTTTGGTATCGTTGCATCCCTACTAATTACTGATAATCCATCTTCATATTTATGTCAATAACAGAGTTTTCATATATAGTTGCTATGAGCTACCGGAGGACAGCTTCCGGTTCCGGGGCATTCTGGCTGCATCACTCATTCACCAATGGGTAATATTTAGATGAATTTTAGGAACTTCCCCTCGATCCTATTGGCTCTAACGGTTAAAAATAGATGTCAATCATCAACATCGAACGAGAGGGACCAGAGATATGGAAAATAACCCCAGAGGTGGGTTTTTTTCTAAATCTGTCTAAAAAGGTCAGATTTCACTTGTTTTGCATCGATCTTGATACAGGGTACTCATTATATGTTATAGTTTGGATTCCTAAAGCTTTTAGTCGACCACCCCATCATCCAAGGGTTTCACTATAAGTCATGTTGTTGTTTTTTGGACGGACACCATCCATCCATCTTCTTCCGCTTATCCGTGGTCGGGTCGCGGGGTCTCGTTCCAGCAGAGAGCCCCAAACGTTCCTTTCCCCTCATCAACCAGCTCTGACTGGGGGGTCCCAAGGCGCTCCCAGGCCAGCGAAGAGATATAATCCCTCCACCTGGTCCTAGGTCTACCCCTCGGTCTCCTCCCAGCTGGACGTGCCTGGAACACCTCCCTAGGGAGGCGCCCAGGTGGCATCCTAACTAGGTGCCCGAACCACCTCAACTGGCTCCTTTCGACGCGAAGGAGGTTCAACTCCGAGTCCCTCCCGGATGACCGAACTTCTCACCTTATCCCTAAGGGAGACACCAGCCACCCTGCGGAGAAAACCCATCTCGGCCGCTTGTATCCGCGATCTCGTTCTTTCGGTCATGACCCATCCTTCATGACGAGGTGAGGGTAGGAAGGGAAATGGCCGGACACTATCATTAAACATTTTTTACTGTGTTCAATCTGAATTTACTTTAAAATAAAAACATCTATATTGATTCTGTAAGCTTGCTTTGAGAAAACAGATTATTAATTTAACCCTTTCAGAAGATATGGTCATTTGTTCTGGGAATCTCATTTTCGAGCCTGAGACCTGAAAAACAGGCTCGGGGCTGAACAGGTTAACACAAAATAAAAATCTAAATAAAAACTTCGTCTAAGAAAATATCAAAAAATCTGAATCTAAAAGCCTCTCACTCCTCCTCCTTTATCTCCTGCCTGATTTATCATTGTTCCTGCAGGAGGCGTTGATGAAGCCCAGATGTGCAGCTTTTTCCTCTTTCTGCGGCGGAGCAGCGAGCTATAACCGTCTGACACATCTCAGAGAGGCGTCGGCGATGTTCTCCGGACACACGAGGTCCTTCACCTCCGACAACTCGGATAACTCAGGAAACACCAAGAAAACAGACGTGAAGCCGCACAAACAAGTGGTAAACAATCTGAGAAGAGGTTCTATCTCACACAGGCTCCGCCCTCTACTGGACTCTATGCCTACCTGAATGCGGGCGCATTCAGGTAGGCATAGAGTCCAGTAGAGGGCGGAGCCTGTGTGAGATAGAACTAGGGTTACAATACGTGACCCCCTGTTACAAATACTCCCTATTTGATTAAATATAGGAGGATTTTGTTTAAATCCAGTTGCTCTTGTTTCAGCTGAGCGACCGGTCGAGAGAGAGGAAGGTTCCCGTCACTCGGATCGGACGCCTCTTCAACTTTGGAGGTACGTCTGTTTTTACTGAGAATATCTACAGGATGAGTGAGGGTACAATTACATTACATTCAATAGTTCATTACACTACACTTAGCTGACGCTTTTATCCAAAGCGACTTACAGTAAGTGCGTTCGACCAGGAAGACACAACCCTGAAGAAAACAGAATCATAAAGTACATCAGGTTTCATAGAGCCAAACATTTCAAGTGCTACTCAGCTGGCTTTAGAGGAGCCAGTCCTTTGTTAGTATATAAGTGCTTTGTTAGTAATTCTATCGCTCGAAGTGGAGTCGAAAGAGATGAGTTCTCAGTCTGGAAGGTGTGTAAGCTTTCTGCTGTCCTGATGTCAATGGGGAGCTCATTCCACCATCTTGGAGCCAGGATAGCAAACCCACGTGTTTCTGCTGATGGGAACTTGGGTCCCCCTCGCAGCGAGGGTGCAGCGAGTCGTTTGGCTGATGCAGAGCGGAGTGCACGTGCTGGGGTGTACGGTTTAACCATGTCCTGGATGCAGACCCGGCGTCATGGGCGGGCCCCGTGGGTCCGGGCCCGCCCATCCAGGATTTGGGCCCGGTGTTTTAATCAGGGCTGAATACAACATTTTAATTGTTTTATTATTATGTTCAGTGGCGGCGCCAGGGTATACTGGGGTAGGCTACAGCCATACCAAGAAATGGCTTAGCCCCACCATGAAAAATGATTTTAAAGTAAGCCAAATAAAGTCCGCCAACTCGCGGAGTAAATTGCACAGACAGCAGTAAATACCGAAGACTAGAAACGGTTTGAAAACTTTTGTCACGTAGTGATCGTCTTCTCAATAGAACATCTTTGATCATGTCTTCTGGCCAATCAGAATCAAGATAACGGCGTGGTGTTGTTGCAGGAAGTCCCGACGGAGAATACTTTTGCTGTAGTACATCTCTATATACGTCGATACAACATTACGTGTTAGATAGAAATCAACACGTAATGAAATAAGACCCCACGGTTTGATGATTGATAGGTGTGTGGGCTGTCTTTCATTTTGACACACAGAACAATGGGGGCTATCCTCTCTTATCCACAATGTAAAGTCATTCACAGCCTCTTCCCTCTTCTCTCTGTGAGGAGCAGCAGGTTCAGCTTTCAGAACAAAGTAACAACAAACTACAATGGCATTCATTTTTTAAATATGTCGTGTAGTAGGCCTAATAGATTTATTTATTTTAGAGTATCAGAATGTGTATTTTATGTTTAGTATTTCAAAAAATCTCAACCAACAAAAATACTCTGTTTGTTGTTATTTGTAGGGCTTTGTCCTAATATTTATTTTTGTTTTAAACTATGTTGAAAGATTAGTTTAATATCATTTTTTTATTTTGCTATGAAACTCTGAATGAAAGGCTGCGCGCGAGACTGGTTTCTCGCTGGGTTGAGTCGTGTGGGTTTTTGAGTGAGATGCGGCACAGCAGCCTGTCAGTTTACTCTTGCTAGGTTAGTTTGGCTATTATCATTTATATTTATCTGCAACAATGGATATCAGGAAGTGGTTCACACTTATACACTTGAAAGGAATATGGCAACTCAGCGCCAGATGCAGGCACATTAGAAGACATCAGTTACGTTACCAACGAGCTAGCAAGCCAGCCAGGGACAAGGGAGGCTGGCTATCAATTATATTTTGAAGAGAAATTGACTCTCAAGCCGGCTCTCTCACAAACTCCGGCTCTGTGCGCAAGCATCGCTCTCCCTCACCCCACCTCCACCCTGTGTGCGCTCAGGTTTGCCTGCGTGCTTGCCCTAGTTGGCACAGCGTTACAAATGTGCCACAAAACCAACCAATGGATGTAGCCTATAATAAGACCGTCAACAGCCTTATGGCAACCTAAACCCCCCCCCCCCCCTTGACACATCTCGAGATTTCCCGGGAAATGTAAGTTTCGGGTTGGGCCCGCCCTGGTAAATCAAATGCCCGCCCAGAGACGTATGTCTGCCGCCGGGTCTGCCTGGATGTAGGAAGGGCCAGATCCATTCGCAGCATGGTACGCAAGTACCAGTGTGTTGAAGTGGATTCTAGCAGTTACCGGGAGCCAGTGGAGGGAGCGGAGGAGCGGAGTGGGAACATTTAGGAAGGTTGAAGACCAGACGAGCCGCTGCATTCTGGATGAGCTGCAGAGGTCGGATGGCACATGCAGGTAGACCAGCCAGGAGGGAGTTGCAGTAGTCTAGGCGTGAGGAGACGAGAGCCTGGACCAGAACCTGCGTGGCTTTCTAGGTCAGCTGGGGACGTGTCCTCCTGATGTTGTACAGCCAAGAAATTAATTGGAAACAACATTGTATTTAAAGGTCACCTATCATGCTACTTTCAAGCAACAGCAGAGGTCTCAGATATATACAAACACATAACAACATGTCTATGAAGTGTTTTGCTCCAAACACCAAACAGATTCTAGCCACGCCTCATATCCCTCTGTCTCACTTCCTGTTTCTAAAGTGCTGATTTGGGTATAGAGCTTTAAAGAGGAGGGGTCTGAGCTCATGCGGGACCCGGCAGCTACCGTCTAAACTAAATGCTGCCGTGATGAAACGCCATATCATGGATTATCAAGGATTCTCTCTGAAACAGTCGGGCATTGTTTCTGATAGCAGCTTTCTGATTGGCCCGTTTTTAGAGATTTGGGTACGCAGGAAAAGAGAGAGGGTTTTATGTCCTGACGCTGCGTGAGTTCCCCGACACACCGGGGACACAGCGGGGACACAGCGGGGACACAAAACCATTTTTACCAAAACTAAACACAAGTCTCATAAGAAGCATCTAAATGACCCGTGAGCGAAAAATGCTAACCTATTACTGCACCGATAATCACTCCTAGCTCCCTTATTACTTATCCTAGGTGCACATCCAACACATCGTTTATGATCGCAAGGAGACACAGAATCTAACGGTGCCCACCTCAACACTGAAAGATACAAACTCGTGACGTTATCAACAAAACGTACATCAAAACAAGTGGCGCTAGGTAGCCCACAACGCTAATGCTTACCTTCGTCTTTGTCTAGTCTAAACTGGTCTTCAATGGCATAAAAACGATGGTGTAGTTAATCCATAGGTTAATCCAATGTGACTGCGTCCCCTTTGAAATGTTCTGATAATCCACAAGCAATAAACCTGCTTTTCCGTTTCCAGATATCAGAGCAGGGATATTTCTCCCCTCTGCTGCAAGCTAGCATGCGCAGAGAGGCTACCTTTTTTTTTTTTAACATGAGTCTATGTGACGATTTCCCTCGGATTCTATTGGCTCTAACGGTCAGGAAGAGATGTCACATGTCATCCAGCAAGGGGGGCCAGAGATATGGAAAACCCACCCAAAGACCCCAGAAGAGGGTTTTTTTGCTAAATCTGTCTTCAAAGGTCACTTGTTTTGGATCAATCTTGATACAGGGTACTTATTATATGTTGTACTTTGGATTCCTAAAGCTTTTAGTCTACTAACCCATCCATTCCTGCACCAGCCATTTCTGGTGCAGGAATGAGTCCTAAAACAAGACATGAGTCAGCATTTCATCACTTCCTGTCCCCTGGTCTGGAGGTCAATGGTTCTCTGAGTGTGCTTTTGGTTGTTAGCCTGAAATCAGGACTTGTTGTTCTACGACATGGCAGTAAATAAGGTCTAAATGAGACGACTCGCTTTGTTTCTGACCTCGTCGCCATTCCTGAAACTCCAGCTGAGTATTTTAAAGTTAGACCTAAAATAACAACGGCCTTGCTCTCGTCCTGAAATGAACTCTGCAGAAATCTGATCTGCTGTTATCTCCTCCTTCATGTTCATGGTCTGTTATCAGATATAAACCTGAGGCTCCAGAGAGCAAGCACACTCAGAGAGCCGCCTTCAAAGCATGAACCAAACTACTTTATTTAACTTGGATAATAACACTCAATAATAAACTCCCACTGTACATTTTACATTTATATTCAATTTAGTACCTACCTCTCTATCTACCTCTCTACCTACCTACCTCTCTACCTACCTCTCTATCTACCTCTCTACCTACCTCTCTACCTACCTCTCTACCTACCTACCGCTCTACCTATCTCTCTACCTACCTACCGCTCTACCTACCTACCTCCCTCCCTACCTACCTACCTACCTCCCTACCTACCTCCCTACCTACCTCTCTACCTACCTACCTACCTCTCTACCTACCTCCCTCCCTACCTACCTCCCTCCCTCCCTACCTACCTACCTACCTACCTCTCTACCTACCTCTCTACCTCTCTACCTACCTACCTACCTACCTACCTACCTCCCTCTCTACCTACCTACCTACCTCTCTACCTCTCTACCTACCTACCTACCTCCCTACCTACCTACCTACCTACCTACCTACCTACCTACCTCCCTCCCTCTCTACCTCCCTCCCTCCCTACCTACCTACCTACCTACCTACCTACCTACCTCCCTCTCTACCTACCTACCTACCTCTCTACCTACCTACCTACCTACCTCCCTCCCTCCCTACCTACCTACCTACCTCCCTCTCTACCTACCTACCTCCCTCTCTACCTACCTACCTACCTCCCTCTCTACCTACCTACCTCCCTCTCTACCTACCTCCCTACCTACCTATCTACCTACCTACCTACCTACCTACCTCCCTCTCTACCTACCTACCTCCCTCTCTACCTACCTACCTACCTAATAACACTCAATAATGATCCGTTACTGTGAACAAGACGGCACGATGTTTAACTTTTAGATGATCAAATATCTCCAACACTTGCATTAAAGACAGTTTGTGAATGTGTGTAAATCTTGTTGTTCCTGCAGGTCTGGCGGTCGGACTGGGTTTCGGAGCGCTCACTGAAATGGCGAAGAAGAGTTTCCAGCCTCAACAGAAAGGTGACGAGAGGAAGGGTTAATTAGTTTATTCAGAGGTCGAGCAAGTTTGTTTTAATTGTGCTATATAAATAAAGATTGAGACGTGTTCTGGATTGTGGGAAACAGTATTTCGATCTGTACGCACAAACTGGAAGATTGACAATAAAGTTGACTTTGAGATGTTTGTGTTCCCAGGAGTCCTGAGCTCGAGTGCCTTTCTGTCCGAAGCGAACGCTCAGAGAATCGTTCGGACGCTCTGCAAAGTGCGAGGCGCCGCTCTGAAGATCGGGCAGATGCTCAGCATTCAGGGTGAGGAGGAGCTTCGAGGGGTCCGTGGGGGTTATGACCAGAGATGGGGTCGTTCGTTACTCTCTACATAAAGTAACTCCCTGCAGACAGATCACGCAGACTGCTAACGTTTCAAATGTTCTCTTTAGTTCAGTTTCCATTGTCGCATAAGACTGATCTCTGCTCACGCTGTTGCGTCGGCGTGTTCTCCTGCGTCTTGCCATGTGTCGCACTGGAACAGACCGCCAATACTGCAGCCGAGCACGTACGAACTGCGCATGCGTGAGTGGCAATAACTCTCCTTACCAGCAGGCGGCGGTAGTGTGTATTCGTCATTAAAAACAGGCGACAACCGGAAAACAGAGAAGAAGAACAGACTACGTGATATAAACGTCATTATTACAGTAACGCGTTACTTGGGGTTAGTGGAGACTGCGTTTGGCGTTGCAGTTACAACTCTCCGCCAACAGATGGGGGTGCTGCAGCCTACAGCATTTAGCTTAAAACGATGTTATTTTGTCTCTCTTTCAGACGACGCTGTCATTAACCCTCAGTTGGCCAAAATCTTCGAGCGAGTTCGACAGAGCGCTGACTTCATGCCCCCCGGACAGATGATGGTACGATCCACTGAGACGCAGGAAACGACCTCTAATTGCATTAATCAGAGTTAATAACTAATATATATTTATGTCTCCTGCAGAAAGCCTTGGGCAGCGACCTCGGCCCTGATTGGAGGAGCCGCCTGGAGTTCTTCGAGGAGAAACCGTTCGCGGCGGCGTCGATCGGGCAAGTCCACGCCGCCAGGATGAAGGACGGACGGGACGTCGCCATGAAGATACAGGTGACTGCCAGTCTGAAAATACATTTAAAAAAAAAAAGACCGACAGAAACTCCGAAGTCTATAAAAATCGATATGAAAAAATACAAGAAATTATGAAAAACCAAACTGTAAAACATGAAACTTAAGAAATACGAAAATATGAACCCTGAAACTAAATGATTGAATGAATCTGAAGTGAAATGAATGTGTTTCAGTACCCCGGCGTGGCTCAGAGCATCGACAGCGACGTGAACAACATCATGACGGTCCTGAAGCTCAGCAACATGCTGCCTGAGGGTACTGGCATATCTACATATACACATATCTACATATATATATCTACATATATACATATCTACATATACTGTATTTATAGCTTCGATAATGATCTGATGTTCCTCAGGTCTGTTTCCGGAGCACATGATCGAGGTGATGAGCAGGGAGCTCGCTCTGGAGTGTGACTACCTTCGAGAGGCCGAGTGCGCCCGGAAGTTCCAGTGAGTTCTTCATTTAAGTGTGTGTGTGTGTGTGTGTGTGTGTGTGTGTGTGTGTGTGTGTGTGTGTGTGTGTGTGTGTGTGTGTGTGTGTGTGTGTGTGTGTGTGTGTGTGTGTGTGTGTGTGTGTGTGTGTGTGTGTGGTGTGTGTGTGTGTGTGTGTGTGTGTGTGTGTGTGGTGTGTGTGTGTGTGTGTGTGTGTGTGTGTGTGTGTGTGATGTGTGTGTGTGTGTGTGTGTGTGTGTGTGTGTGTGTGTGTGTGTGTGTGTGTGTGTTGTGTGTGTGTGTGTGTGTGTGTGTGTGTGTGTGTGTGTGTGTGTATCTCTGTGAGCACACACACACAGAGAGAGAGCACACACACACACACACAGAGAGAGAGAGAGCACACACACACACACACAGAGAGAGAGAGCACACACACACACACAGAGAGAGAGAGAGAGCACACACACACACACACACAGAGAGAGAGAGAGAGCACACACACACACACACACACACACACACACACACAGAGAGAGAGAGCACACACACACACACACACACACACAGAGAGAGTGAGCACACACACACACACACTGAGAGAGAGAGAACACACACACAGAGAGAGAGAGCACACACACACACACACACACAGAGAGAGAGAGCACACACACACACACAGAGAGCACACACACACACAGAGAGAGAGAGCACACACACACACACACACACACACACAGAGAGAACACAGGCGTAAGGTCTCTCTCGTGCCACGCACACACCCTCCCGGTGCCTGCCGGTGAGCGTGGAAGTGTGGTCTGCAGCAAGCGTCTGTCAGCATCAGCTGGTAGACGGTATTTTAAACTCGATGCGCTCTGAAACTACGGGGCGGCCAAGGACAAAAAATACACATGCGTTAAAATAATTAGTGGCGTTGTATTCGCTCCGTTCATGGTACGCACAACTTAATGTATAACAATTGTTTACAAAGCATGTCTCTATAAACACGCCGTACCCGAAAAGGAGCAGGGAGAAGAGAGTAACCTGACACGCCCCTTTCTCAACATTAAAATAGAAAGAGATCTGTCCTTCATATTCGTTGGAGTTCAGGACAGAAGAGTTGCATGTCTGCTCTGAAGCTGCTGAGCATCTGGCGAGAGCACTTTGAATCTGAAGGACTTGGATACGACTGTTAACACCTTGTTCCCTGTTCTCCAGAGAGCTCCTGAAGGACGACCCGTACTTCTACGTCCCGGACGTGGTCCCGGAGCTCAGCGGGTCTCACGTCCTCACCACGGCTCTGGTGCCCGGGTTCCCTCTGGACCAAGCCGTCGACCTGAGCCAGGAGCTCCGGGACCAGGTGCACAAACCATGCCATGCCATACCATGCCATACGATACTATATGATACATCATACCATGCCATGCCATACTATATGATACGCCATACCATACAATATCATACCATACCATGCCATACCATGACATACCATGCCATACCATACTATATGATACATCATTCGATGGTTGTGAATGGATGGTTGGGGGTCGGTCTGAAGGGGAGGGGCTTAGCTTGACCCTGGTGGTGGTGAATGGATGGTTGGGTCTGAAGGGGAGGGGCTTAGCTTGACCCTGGTGGTGGTGAATGGATAGCTGGGTTCGGTCTGAAGGGGAGGGGCTTAGCTTGACCCTGGTGGTGGTGAATGGATGGTTGGGTCTGAAGGGGAGGGGCTTAGCTTGACCCTGGTGGTGGTGAATGGATGGTTGGGTCTGAAGGGGAGGGGCTTAGCTTGACCCCGGTGGTGGTGAATGGATGGTTGGGTCTGAAGGGGAGGGGCTTAGCTTGACCCCGGTGGTGGTGAATGGATGGTTGGGTCTGAAGGGGAGGGGCTTAGCTTGACCCCGGTGGTGGTGAATGGATAGTTGGGGTTGGTCTGAAGGGGAGGGGCTTAGCTTGACCCTGGTGGTGGTGAATGGATAGTTGGGGTTGGTCTGAAGGGGAGGGGCTTAGCTTGACCCCGGTGGTGGTGAATGGATGGTTGGGTCTGAAGGGGAGATAATCACTGATACACATCCATCAGAACTACTAACTCTAACATTTCAGACTAATAACAGATACTTTTTAAAGCTGCTTTTAATTATATTTTGAGATGTTTAAATTCTAGTTTTGTTCATTTCTACTTGTGCTTAGTTGTTTGTTATGCTCCCAACCTGGGATCAGTACATCTCATCTTCTGTTAACCCCTCTGCTCTCAGATCTGTGAGCAGATCCTGAATCTGTGCCTCAGAGAGTTGTTCGAGTTCAGATACATGCAGACGGACCCAAACTGGTCCAACTTCTTCTTCGACCCTGAAGCTCACAAGGTCCGGATCCTGCACTATCTCTGTCTCTCTGTGTTTACCTGCACTGTTCTCTCTGTGTTTACCTGCACTGTTCTCTCTGGGGGCGGAGCCTATGACCTCAGGTGTTCATTGACACATTGTTAACGCCACAGCTTTGCTCGTTCATACATTGGTTTCAGAGCCATTGGTTTCTAACTACAGAACGGACTCTTGCTCGAGCAGGTCTGAGCCTCTCAGCGGCAGAACTCATCGGGAGAATACTGGATTAAATAAACCAAATGTCATGTTCTCCAGAGGATAGATCTTCCTGCCCACCAAGGACACCCTGACTCAGAGACAGGTTCCTCCCTCAGGCCACGAGACACCGAACCTTCTCTTGTATCTGTCTTATTAGTTGTATGTATTCATGTTGCTCTGCTGGAGGAGGACTTCAGTTTGTCGTCTCCTCTGTAGCTGCTGAGCTCGTGATGAGAGAGTCTTGAGTCTTGAGTCTTGAGTCTTGACATTTTTAAATCGGTTTCAGATTGCTCTGCTGGACTTTGGAGCCACGAGAGGATTTGATAAAAGCTTCACCGACGCTTACATCGAGGTGAGCGGCCGAACAAAACTTCAACTACACGTAAACATACCGTGGGATCTAACACTCGTTCCTCTTCAGATCATTAACGCAGCGGCACACAACGACAGAGAAGGAGTTCTGAAGAGATCCAGAGAGATTAAGTTCCTCACCGGATACGAGTCCAAGGTACAAATACTATACAGTACTCTGAAAATACTGCATGTGGAAATCTACATACTGTACTAGCAGATTCAGAAAACCAGAGGTGGGAGAAGTACTCAGATCTTGTACTTGAGTAAAAGTAGAAGTACTCAGATTGTGTACTTGAGTAAAAGTAGAAGTACTCAGATTGTGTACTTGAGTAAAAGTAGAAGTACTCAGATTGTGTACTTGAGTAAAAGTAGAAGTACTCCGACCGTGTACTTGAGTAAAAGTAGAAGTACTCAGATTGTGTACTTGAGTAAAAGTAGAAGTACTCAGATTGTGTACTTGAGTAAAAGTAGAAGTACTCAGATATTGTACTTGAGTAGAAGTACTCAGATCTTGTACTTGAGTAAAAGTAGAAGTACTCAGATTGTGTACTTGAGTAAAAGTAGAAGTACTCAGATATTGTACTTGAGTAAAAGTAGAAGTACTCAGATCTTGTACTTGAGTAAAAGTAGAAGTACTCAGATCTTGTACTTGAGTAAAAGTAGAAGTACTCAGATTGTGTACTTGAGTAAAAGTAGAAGTACTCAGATCTTGTACTTGAGTAAAAGTAGAAGTACTCAGATCTTGTACTTGAGTAAAAGTAGAAGTACTCAGACCGTGTACTTGACTAAAAGTAGAAGTACTCAGATCTTGTACTTGAGTAAAAGTAGAAGTACTCAGACCGTGTACTTGAGTAAAAGTAGAAGTACTCAGATTGTGTACTTGAGTAAAAGTAGAAGTACTCAGATTGTGTACTTGAGTAAAAGTAGAAGTACTCAGACCGTGTACTTGAGTAAAAGTAGAAGTACTCAGATTGTGTACTTGAGCGGTGCTACGACGCGGGTTATCAAGTGGATCGCTCAAGCCAGCCGTGTCCTATCTAGTTAGGGTCACATGAGAGGGGTGGTATCTGGAGCATTCGACCAATCACAGACATGGAGAAGCACACTGACAGCGCAGCGTCACACTTCCTGAATGAAACTATAATATTAGACGCATGAAGAAGTTAAACTTTAAACATCCATGACTCAAACACTTGATCCAGGATCAAAGGAGCTGCAGCTGCAAGGTGAACACAGCTGGTACCAGAACAAGTGAACACAGCTGGTACCAGAACAAGTGAACACAGCTGGTACCAGAACAAGTGTTTGAATGCGTACATTAACAGGTTCATGATATCACGGCCCGTCTAAGACACCATCTGACTTTGTGTACTTGTACCTTCTCCTCCAGGTGATGGAGGAGGCTCACGTGGAGTCGGTGATGATTCTCGGGGAAGCGTTCTCCTCCACGGAGCCGTTTGATTTCGGCTCTCAGAAGACGACGGAGCGGATCCACAGTCTGATCCCCGTGATGCTGAGGGAGCGCCTCACCCCCCCGCCCGAGGAGACGTACTCTCTGCACCGCAAGATGGCCGGGTCCTTCCTCATCTGCTCCAAGCTGAGGTCCCGCATCTCCTGCAGCAACATGTTCAGAGAGGCGTACGAGAAGTACTGGAGAGACGCCAAGTCCGAGGAGAGCTCTGCATCTTCATAAGGCTTCGTGCAGCCAGTGCTTTCCAACATGGAACCAAGGAGCTCACCTCGGATCCGATGCTCACAGGTTAATAGACACAAGGAGGTCACCTCGGATCCGATGCTCACAGGTTAATAGACACAAGGAGGTCACCTCGGATCCGATGCTCACAGGTTAATAGACACAAGGAGGTCACCTCGGATCCGATGCTCACAGGTTAATAGACACAAGGAGGTCACCTCGGATCCGATGCTCACAGGTTAATAGACACAAGGAGGTCACCTCGGATCCGATGCTCACAGGTTAATAGACACAAGGAGCTCAAAGGTATGATGATAGAAATAATGCAATAAAATTAAAGCAATAAAAGGCTCCGGAGATCTCTGGGTAATCTCTTCACTGATACAAGTACATGAAGAACTCTGCACGTGTGCATGCTTCGGGGTTCCCTCCAGACTAACGTGGACTCACTCAAGTTGTGTGTGAAGATTTGAACTTCTAGTTTGCAGCCTGAGCAGTTTGGTGTGTTTGTCCCTAATCAATCGAACGGATACGAGTACGTGAATAAATCTGAACGTCTCAAGGCTTCGACTTCCCGTCCAGACGTTGCTTTCTTACGATGCGACTCCGTCAGATCCAGTTTGAGGGGTTTGCATCAAACGGGAGAATATTAAGATACAACATTTTAACATTTAAAGTTGTGTGAGTGTGATAACGGATGTGTCCTCGGCCCACGAGTTCAAACCCTTTCATCTCAATCAGATCAGATGTTGTCCCTGGAGTTCAACGCAAGTCAGGATCAGCCTGATCCAGATTTTCAAGATGACTAGATCCTGAATATCAGAGCTTTAATCCCACCGAGCGCCATCTAGTGGACATGAGAGGTACTACAAGGAAGACATGAGACCGCATTGCAGAGACAAAGCCGTGAAAAGCTGCCACACTATACGAAGACAGGCGGCGGGAAATGGAGAGAGACGAAGATATACGAAGACAGGCGGTTTCAGAATCAGATCGGATTTGATTGAGATTAAAAACCTTGAACTCTTGGCCCCTGAATATCAGTGCTTTAATCCCACCGAGCGCCATCTAGTGGACACGAGAGATACTACAAGGAAGACAAGAGACCGCGTTGCAGAGACATCTATTGTCCGCACTTACTTCTGAAAGGTGATGACAGATGATGAAGATATTTTGTCTTTAATCTAAATTACATTTGTGATTGACAATCTTTGCTGTGATACTTTCATGAGCAACAAACTTTGCCATCTCATTTAAATTGAAACATATTTTAAATAAATGGTACAGAACATGTTGCTCTGGTGATCCACTGGAAACCCACCCCCCCTCTGGTGGGATCAGGACCATCCAGTTCTTTGGGATCAACCCCGTGTTGTCGCTTTGAACCCGTTTTGAAGATTTGATCCGGATTAAAGCTTGGATTGGATTTCCTGATCTGATCGGATATCAAAGTGATCCTGATCCTGTTTGGGTTTGAACTCCCCAAAATCCAGATCTGATCTGAGCTGATAGGGATTAAACGTTTTGAACTCGTGGGCCCTGGAGACAGAAGATCACACACACACACACACACACACACACACACACACACACTCCTGGGCCCTGAGGTCAGGACTGTCAGACTCTCTAAAAACTCTGCATTTAAATATGTCAAAGAACCCATAAAGTCATTTCTATCACGTTAGGAGTGATTTCATTGAACCAGAACCAGAACCACGCACCAGTCCAAACTTCTTCTTAGTTTGAATCTTTATGGTTTATTGCACTTATTGTTATAAATAGAATGTATGAACCCTCCAGACGAACGTGAACATTGCTTTTTAAAGTTATGGGAGTTATTTTGTACAAACGTATAATCGATGTGAGATCATCCGAATCTCAAGTAACTAGTAATATGTGAAGTTGTGTGACGTCATGAGTTAGAGACCCACCGGGGATCGGAGACGGCGTGCGCTCTCTCTCAGATCATCTCCTGAAGGTGAACCCATGGGACTGCTGTTCATTTAGAGTTGCTCTTCTTCCACGAACCAACAGACGTTGAAACCAGGGTTTCCGCTAGGATTTTTTCTCGCCGGTCAAGTGTCCGAACACAATTTATTCTCTCTCTCTCTGTCTCTGTCTCTGTCTCTGTCTCTCTGTCTCTCTCTCTCCCCAGCACAGATCAAACTATTAAGAGTGAATATCGGCCGATAATGATCGATCGGACATTTTGACCGGCATGTTTTGAATTTACCGGCTAACGGAAACCCTGGTTGAAACTGAACCAAAGCAGCCCCAATGAGTGAAAGTAGAAGTACTCAGATCTTGAGTGAAAGTAGAAGTACTCAGATCTTGAGTAAAAGTAGAAGTACTCAGATCTTGTTCTTGAGTAAAAGTAGAAGTATTCAGATCTGGTACTTGAGTAAAAGTAGAAGTACTCAGATCTTGAGTAGAAGTACTCAGATCTTGTACTTGAGTAAAAGTAGAAGTATTCAGATCTTGTACTTGAGTAAAAGTAGAAGTATTCAGATCTTGAGTGAAAGTAGAAGTACTCAGATCTTGAGTGAAAGTAGAAGTACTCAGATCTTGTACTTGGGTAAAAGTAGAAGTACTCAGATCTTGTACTTTAGTAGAAATACTCAGATCTTGAGTAGAAGTACTCAGATCTTGAGTAGAAGTACTCAGATCTTGAGTAGAAGTACTCAGATCTTGTTCTTGAGTAAAAGTAGAAGTACTCAGATCTTGTACTTGAGTAGAAGTACTCAGATCTTGAGTAGAAGTACTTAGGTCTTGTACTTGAGTAAAAAGTAATGAATTAAACAAAGTTAAATCCTTGAAAGCCAGTTTATTGCAACGTCTCCACAAACTTTCAGATATAATCAGAACCAGCTGTTCAGCGCTCCACCTGCAGAGTGACGCTGCAGAAACCAAACTCAGAGCGGAGCAGCTGATTGGCTGAGGAGAGGACGAGGAGCGGGTCTGCATCTGAGACACACACACACACACACATATACATACACACACACATACACACACAGAGACACACGTACACATACACACACAGAGACACACATATACACACAGAGACACACGTACACATACACACACAGAGACACACGTACACATACACACACAGAGACACTATTACAACATACCTTAATATGATTTATTTTTTGCTTCAACGTACTATACTGCTCACACACAGGTACACCTCAGTAGTATGTTGCTGTGTGTGTGTACGTGTGCTCAGGTGTGTGTACGTGTGCTCAGGTGTGTGTGTGTACGTGTGCTCAGGTGCGTGTGTGTGCTCAGGTGCGTGTGTGTGTACCTGTGCTCAGGTGTGCAGACAGGAAGTGTTTGTTCAGGTTGAGGCTCCAGACGTGCAGGTTGTGGACGGATTGAACTCCTCTCAGAGACAGAAGACGCTCCCTCACACTGATCACCTGCTCAGGACTCCCTGCTGGGAACACACACACACACACACACAGAGTAACCAGAGGAAGTAGTGGAGTACAAATACTTCGTTACTGAACATAAGTACATGTTTCTGGTCTCAGTACTTATTTTCCAACTCTTATTTTTCTGACCACTTTTTACTTTCTACTTCTTACATGTTGAACTCAAATACCTGTACTTTCTACTTCTTACATGTTGAACTCAAATACCTGTACTTTCTACTTCTTACATGTTGAACTCAAATACCTGTACTTTCTACTTCTTACATGTTGAACTCAAATACCTGTACTTTCTACTTCTCACATGTTGAACTCAAATACCTGTACTTTCTACTTCTTACATGTTGAACTCAAATACCTGTACTTTCTACTTCTCACATGTTGAACTCAAATACCTGTACTTTCTACTTCTTACATGTTGAACACAAATACCTGTACTTTCTACTTCTTACATGTTGAACCCAAATACCTGTACTTTCTACTTCTCACATGTTGAACTCAAATACCTGTACTTTCTACTTCTTACATGTTGAACTCAAATACCTGTACTTTCTACTTCTTACATGTTGAACTCAAATACCTGTACTTTCTACTTCTTACATTGAACACAAATACCTGTACTTTCTACTTCTTACATGTTGAACACAAATACCTGTACTTTCTACTTCTTACATGTTGAACCCAAATACCTGTACTTTCTACTTCTCACATGTTGAACTCAAATACCTGTACTTTCTACTTCTTACATGTTGAACTCAAATACCTGTACTTTCTACTTCTTACATGTTGAACTCAAATACCTGTACTTTCTACTTCTTACATGTTGAACACAAATACCTGTACTTTCTACTTCTCACATGTTGAACACAAATACCTGTACTTTCTACTTCTTACATGTTGAACTCAAATACCTGTACTTTCTACTTCTTACATGTTGAACTCAAATACCTGTACTTTCTACTTCTCACATGTTGAACACAAATACCTGTACTTTCTACTTCTCACATGTTGAACACAAATACCTGTACTTTCTACTTCTTACATGTTGAACTCAAATACCTGTACTTTCTACTTCTTACATGTTGAACTCAAATACCTGTACTTTCTACTTCTCACATGTTGAACACAAATACCTGTACTTTCTACTTCTCACATGTTGAACACAAATACCTGTACTTTCTACTTCTCACATGTTGAACTCAAATACCTGTACTTTCTGTGTGGACTTTTGCCATCTCACTCAGTAACACACTTACATCTAGTCATTATAATATGGAAGTTAGAAAGTTCCTACCCTCCATCAGGACCCTGAACACATCCTTTGTAATGGGAATCGTCGTCCCCAGAACCAGAACTGAGAACAGGACCGTGCAGATGGGATCTGCTACTTTATATTCAGGCTGTGGAGGAAAACACACATCTGATTATAAACTAATATTCAACTTCAATTTAAGAAGTTTGAGTTATTTAGATTCCAAAATCCACATCTTTAGGGGTTTATTTGACCGCTTGTGTGTCTGCAGATTTCTAACAGAAGAAGTATTAGTACCACGGTTCGGCCAAGCGCTCGGGTAATGAAATGTGGATCTGTGTTTCTCAAACGTTTTCATACCAAGGACACTTAAATGAAACCCTCACGGAGGAACCTGCTTTCTCCAACAGGTGACAGCCTGATAGCGACATCGCCTCGTTCACACATTCAATCAACGATACAACACATTCTAGAAAGCGTTTCCTTCAGGAGAGATTTAAAATGCTCTCAGGTTTTACACCTCCTATGAAATGTAGACTACATTTATTACGGAGTTTATGTGCAGCAGACTCACAGATCGTTTTACTGAGAGAAAAGCAAAACGCTTATACGGAAGTGTCACACACTGCAGTTCATCTAGTGGCCAGTAGGAGCTGGCTGCAGAAGGGAGCAATCTCCATAGACCCCCATGTTAAAATGCCCAACTTTACAGCAGAAATAAACATGTTTACATCGTGGTTCAAAAAATCATATTCTCTGTATAGTTAGATTCCCCCTTCATGACTACTGTGTGGGGGGGGCATTGTTTCTCAACTCAGCTGTTTAATTAATATTAAGCCTTAAAGCTTTTGCATAAATTAGGGCGTGGTCACTTTGATGGACAGGTACATGCCTCACTGTCAGCTAACAGCAACTTGTCCACTCTGCTAGGCTACAACCATAGAGGCTACAACCATAGAGGCTACAACCATAGAGGCTACAACCATAGAGGCTACAACGTTAGTTAGTCATAGTACTGGACTTGACCCTTTAGCTTTAGCCGTGTTCGTGGTGATCGTGCCTTTTAGGGAATATTGTTACAAATACCAGACAATTAAAATGTCGTGCTGTGCGCTTGAATGTACTAACAGAACTTCCAAGAAGTCTAAAATGATAATATTATACATGTTAACCCCGTTCGCAGGTGTTTGTGTGCTTGGTAGCTTAGCTTGTTACTTAGCCAGCTAAGGACGTAACCCTTTATGCATACATATACATGTTAGTTTATGATTCAGCCTTGGGTGAGACTTTTATAGTCTATGGCTATGACGCCCATAATGCTAAACGGGAGCAAATGTTAATAGGGAACCCAATTATCCCAGTGGTGGCCGCCGGAGCTAACGGAGCCGCAGGGGGCTAGCTCCAGCCGGCGTCCCGGAGCTAGCCCCCTGCGGCTCCTTTAGCTCCGGGCGGTGGAGTCCGTCTTGTCTCAACGTGTGAATGGCAAGCATTAAGAATAACAAAATATAGCTAATTCTCTTGCAGATTGTCTCATTTGATTATGTAACGTTGATATAGGGGAACTACACTGTTAGCAGTAACTTGGTATGTATTTCATGTTAGCTTAGCTTCTTAGCCTGAGCTAGCTCTGTTTGCTTCCAGTTCGGAGGCAGCAGGGTCCCGCCTCGGCTCCGCCTCTTTGCCCTTATTTGGAGCAGGCGGGATTAGACTCTGACGTCACAATCGAGCCGTTAGTGGCCGACTCCGCCTCCTTAGGGCTTCACGGCAACTCTGCAGAATCCTATGGGTGACGTCACGGACACTACGTCCATTTATATATACAGTCTATGGTGTAAACATTAGAGTAGCTTAGCATTAGCATGTTAGCATTAGCATGTTAGCATGGATGTGTTTTTGGCTGACCCTGAAGTGTATGACGGTTGCAGCCAGCAGCACCCCAAAACTCTGCAGCAGATCCCCGACAACGTGAACAAAAGCTGCCCGAACACTGGCATTGTGTCCATGATGGAGGTCAGGGTGAAGGTCGTGAGGATGAAGGTCGTGATGATGAAGGTCACGCTGTTTGTCAGTCTGCAGTCTGGCGGGGGGAAAGCTGTGGTTGTGACCGTGTGAAGCTCCGGACTGATGAAGAATCAGGACCATCCTGCAGGGGGGAAAGTGGAGATAGTATAGAGCAGCGGTTCTGAACGGGTCCGGCCTCGGGACCCACTTTTTACTTTGTCAATAAATAAAGATTTTTTAGAAATACTAAAAAACTATTCATTCTGGTACTCTGAGAAGAACATAAATACATCTATTACTACTCGACATATTAATAATATTTTCTGCCATTGTTTGTTTTTCACAAGCCTTCAAAATAAAAGTTTAAAAAAAAAAACTCACACATCCGCGACCCAAAAGTATATCGTATAGTTTCAATGATGAAAAAGTATTCAGATCTTGTACTTGAGTAAAAGTAGAAGTACTCAGATCTTGTACTGAGTAAAAGTAGAAGTACTCAGATCTTGTACTTTAATAAAAGTACTCAGATCTTGTACTGAGTAAAAGTAAAAGTACTCAGATCTTGTACTGAGTAAAAGTAGAAGTACTCAGATCTTGTACTTCAGTAAAAGTAGAAGTACTCAGATCTTGTACTTCAGTAAAAGTAGAAGTACTCAGATCTTGTACTTCAGTAAAAGTAGAAGTACTCAGATCTTGTACTTCAGTAAAAGTACTCAGATCTTGTACTGAGTAAAAGTAGAAGTACTCAGATCTTGTACTTGAGTAAAAGTAGAAGTACTCAGATCTTGTACTTGAGTAAAAGTAGAAATACACAGAGCTTGTACTTTAGTAAAAGTAGAAGTACTCAGGTCTTGTACTTGAGTAAAAGTAGAAATACACAGAGCTTGTACTTTAGTAAAAGTACTCAGATCTTGTACTGAGTAAAAGTAGAAGTACTCAGAGCTTGTACTTGAGTAAAAGTAAAAGTACTCAGATCTTGTACTTTAGTAAAAGTACTCAGATCTTGTACTGAGTAAAAGTAGAAGTACTCAGATCGTGTACTTGAGTAAAAGTAGAAGTACTCAGGTCTTGTACTTGAGTAAAAGCAGAAGTACTCAGGTCTTGTACTTGAGTAAAAGTAAAAGTACTCAGATCTTGTACTTGAGTAAAAGTAGAAGTACTCAGGTATTGTACTTGAGTAAAAGTAGAAATACACAGAGCTTGTACTTGAGTAAAAGTACTCAGAGCTTGTACTTGAGTAAAAGTAGAAGTACTCAGATCTTGTACTTTAGTAAAAGTACTCAGACCTTGTACTGAGTAAAAGTAGAAGTACTCAGAGCTTGTACTTGAGTAAAAGTAAAAGTACTCAGATCTTGTACTGAGTAAAAGTAGAAGTACTCAGATCTTGTACTTTAGTAAAAGTACTCAGATCTTGTACTGAGTAAAAGTAGAAGTACTCAGATCTTGTACTTGAGTAAAAGTAGAAGTACTCAGGTATTGTACTTGAGTAAAAGTAGAAATACACAGAGCTTGTACTTGAGTAAAAGTACTCAGATCTTGTACTTGAGTAAAAGTAGAAGTACTCAGATCTTGTACTTTAGTAAAAGTACTCAGATCTTGTACTGAGTAAAAGTAGAAGTATTCAGATCTTGTACTTGAGTAAAAGTAGAAGTACTCAGATCTTGTACTTGAGTAAAAGTAGAAGTACTCAGATCTTGTACTTGAATAAAAGTAGAAGTACTCAGATCTTGTACTTGAGTAAAAGTAGAAGTACTCGGACCTTGTACTTGAGTAAAAGTAGAAGTACTCAGATCTTGTACTTGAGTAAAAGTAGAAGTACTCAGATCTTGTACTTGAGTAAAAGTAGAAGTGCTCAGACCTTGTACTTGAGTAAAAGTAGAAGTACTCAGAATGTACTCCAGGTGGAACTAATGTACCTTAAACTTGTGCTTAAGTACTGAGTAAATGTACTTAGTTACTTCCCTCCTCTGGATGTTAGCTGTTTCTACTCACAGCACGTTGACCCCCACCGCCCCCCCCGATGTTATGAGCATGATGAAACTGTCGATCTCGTAGTCTCCATCAGAAACCCTCCGAGCGGCGGAGACCAGCAGCAACACCGTCACGACCCAGATGGAAAACACCGACAGCAGCATGCCCAGGATCTCTGAGGGTCAGTGGGGGAAATATTCAACTAACGGGTATCACAATGAAACCCAACCGGTTCATTACTGACATTAAGAGTCATTTCTTATGGCTCTATCTGCAGCTTCTCCAGACTCATTTCTTATGGCTCTATCTGCAGCTTCTCCAGACTCATTTCTTTACGGCTCTATCTGCAGCTTCTCCAGACTCATTTCTTATGGCTCTATCTGCAGCTTCTCCAGACTCATTTCTTATGGCTCTATCTGCAGCTTCTCCAGACTCATTTCTTACGGCTCTATCTGCAGCTTCTCCAGACTCATTTCTTATGGCTCTATCTGCAGCTTAGACTCATTTCTTATGGCTCTATCTGCAGCTTAGACTCATTTCTTATGGCTCTCTCTGCAGCTTCTCCAGACTCATTTCTTATGGCTCTCTCTGCAGCTTCTCCAGACTCATTTCTTACGGCTCTCTCTGCAGCTTAGACTCATTTCTCATGGCTCTATCATGGATGCAATACATATTATTATCGATATAGTTAGATTCCACCTTCATGATTATGAATCTGTGAGTGAATTGTTTTCTAACACGACCCTTTTATTTATATTAGGTCTTAAAGCTTTTGCATAAATTAGGGCGTGGTCACTTTGACAGGTACATGCCTCACTGTCAGCTAACAGCAACTTGTCCACTCTGCTAGGCTACAACCATAGAGGCTACAACCATAGAGGCTACAACCATAGAGGCTACAACGTTAGTTAGTCATAGTACTGTACTTGACCCTTTAGCTTTAGCCGTGTTCGTGGTGATCGTGCCTTTTAGGGAATATTGTTACAAATACCAGACAATTAAAATGTCGTGCTGTGCGCTTCAATGTACTAACAGAACTTCCAAGAAGTCTAAAATGATAATATTATACATGTTAACCCCGTTCGCAGGTGTTTGTGTGCTTGGCAGCTTAGCTTGCTACTTAGCCAGCTAAGGACGTAACCCTTTATACATATACATTTTAGTTTATGATTCAGCCTTGACTTTTATAGTCTATGGCTATGACGCCCATAATGCTAAACGGGAGCAAATGTTAATAGAGAACCCAATTATCCCAGTGGGGCCGCCGGAGCTAACGGAGCCGCAGGGGGCTAGCTCCAGCCGGCGTCCCGGAGCTAGCCCCCTGCGGCTCCGTTAGCTCCGGGCGGTGGAGTCCGTCTTTTCTCAACGTGTGAATGGCAAGCATTAAGAATAACAAAGTATAGCTAATTCTCTTGCAGATTGTCTCATTTGATTATGTAACGTTTATCTAGGGGAACTACACTGTTAGCAGTAACTTGGTATGCATGTATTTCATGTTAGCTTAGCTTCTTAGCCTGAGCTAGCTCTGTTTGCTTCCAGTTCGGAGGCAGCAGGTCCCGCCTCGGCTCCGCCTCTTTGCCCTTATTTGGAGCAGGCGGGATTAGACTCTGACGTCACAGTCGAGCCGTTAGTGGCCGACTCCGCCTCCTTAGGGCTTCACGGCAACTCTGCAGAATCCTATGGGTGACGTCACGTACACTACGTCCATTTATATATACAGTCTATGGGGCAAGGTCATCAATGTTTGGGCTCTGAGCGGAGGAGACCCTCAGGATGGAGTGAAGGTGCGATATACCGGCGGGCCAGAACTAATAGGAATTAGAAATTATCTTGCGGGCCGAAATTAAATCCACCACGGGCCTGATTTGGCCCCCGGGCCTCGAGTTTGACACATGTGGTTTAGACCATATAGTTGAACACATTTCGGACAAGTAACACCACCTAGTGTCAAACATCTGAAAAGTGAGATATGTCACATTGGGCGATAATGGTAAAGTAAAGGTTATTAATAACTTAATTAATGAGGTTGAGATTTTTGTGTTTGAAATTTCTTTAAACATTCTTTGAATTGAAGAAAATAGAATATATTTTTTTGTGTCCCCGCTGTGTCCCCGGTGTGTCCCCCCGGTGTGTCCCCGGTGTGTCCCGGTGTGTCGGGGAACTCACACAGCGTCAGGAAATAACCCCTCTCTCTTTTCCTCCGTACCCAAATCTCTAAAAACGGGGAACCACGGAGCTGATCCAGATTTGCGTCCGATATGACGTAACATCTGAAATGTGGACCCACGGCCCAATCAGAAAGCTGCTATCAGAAACAATGCCCGACTGTTTTGGACGTAATATGGTCGGTGTTTACATTAGCATGGCTAACACTCAGAGCTAACCTGTACTGGAGAGCATGTGTGTGAAGAAGCAGGAAGTAGAAAGGAACTCACCTTGTGGTATAACCGGCAAGAGAGAAAGCCTTTGAGCTCCAGACTGTTTCAGATCCTTGATGATCCATGATATGGCGTTTCATCACGGCAGCATTTAGTTTAGACGGTAGCTGCCGGGTCCCCATGAGCTCAGACCCCTCCTCTTTAAAGCTCTATCCCCAAATCAGCATTTAGTTTAGACGGTAGCTGCCGGGTCCCGCATGAGCTCAGACCCCTCCTCTTTAAAGCTCTATCCCCAAATCAGCATTTAGTTTAGACGGTAGCTGCCGGGTCCCGCATGAGCTCAGACCCCTCCTCTTTAAAGCTCTATCCCCAAATCAGCATTTAGTTTAGACGGTAGCTGCCGGGTCCCGCATGAGCTCAGACCCCTCCTCTTTAAAGCTCTATCCCCAAATCAGCATTTAGTTTAGACGGTAGCTGCCGGGTCCCGCATGAGCTCAGACCCCTCCTCTTTAAAGCTATATCCCCAAATCAGCATTTAGTTTAGACGGTAGCTGCCGGGTCCCGCATGAGCTCAGACCCCTCCTCTTTAAAGCTCTATCCCCAAATCAGCATTTAGTTTAGACGGTAGCTGCCGGGTCCCGCATGAGCTCAGACCCCTCCTCTTTAAAGCTCTATCCCCAAATCAGCATTTAGTTTAGACGGTAGCTGCCGGGTCCCGCATGAGCTCAGACCCCTCCTCTTTAAAGCTCTATCCCCAAATCAGCATTTAGTTTAGACGGTAGCTGCCGGGTCCCGCATGAGCTCAGACCCCTCCTCTTTAAAGCTCTATCCCCAAATCAGCATTTAGTTTAGACGGTAGCTGCCGGGTCCCCATGAGCTCAGACCCCTCCTCTTTAAAGCTCTATCCCCAAATCAGCATTTAGTTTAGACGGTAGCTGCCGGGTCCCGCATGAGCTCAGACCCCTCCTCTTTAAAGCTCTATCCCCAAATCAGCATTTAGTTTAGACGGTAGCTGCCGGGTCCCGCAAGAGCGCAGACCCCTCCTCTTTAAAGCTCTATCCCCAAATCAGCATTTAGTTTAGACGGTAGCTGCCGGGTCCCGCATGAGCTCAGACCCCTCCTCTTTAAAGCTATATACCCAAATCAGCATTTAGTTTAGTACGGTAGCTGCCGGGTCCCGCATGAGCTCAGACCCCTCCTCTTTAAAGCTCTATCCCCAAATCAGCATTTAGTTTAGACGGTAGCTGCCGGGTCCCGCATAAGCTCAGACCCCTCCTCTTTAAAGCTCTATCCCCAAATCAGCATTTAGTTTAGACGGTAGCTGCCGGGTCCTGCATGAGCTCAGACCCCTCCTCTTTAAAGCTCTATCCCCAAATCAGCATTTAGTTTAGACGGTAGCTGCCGGGTCCCGCATGAGCTCAGACCCCTCCTCTTTAAAGCTCTATCCCCAAATCAGCATTTAGTTTAGACGGTAGCTGCCGGGTCCCGCATGAGCTCAGACCCCTCCTCTTTAAAGCTCTATCCCCAAATCAGCATTTAGTTTAGACGGTAGCTGCCGGGTCCCCCATGAGCTCAGACCCCTCCTCTTTAAAGCTCTATCCCCAAATCAGCATTTAGTTTAGACGGTAGCTGCCGGGTCCCGCATGAGCTCAGACCCCTCCTCTTTAAAGCTCTATCCCCAAATCAGCATTTAGTTTAGACGGTAGCTGCCGGGTCCCGCATGAGCTCAGACCCCTCCTCTTTAAAGCTCTATCCCCAAATCAGCATTTAGTTTAGACGGTAGCTGCCGGGTCCCCATGAGCTCAGACCCCTCCTCTTTAAAGCTCTATCCCCAAATCAGCATTTAGTTTAGACGGTAGCTGCCGGGTCCCGCATGAGCTCAGACCCCTCCTCTTTAAAGCTCTATCCCCAAATCAGCATTTAGTTTAGACGGTAGCTGCCGGGTCCCGCATGAGCTCAGACCCCTCCTCTTTAAAGCTCTATCCCCAAATCAGCATTTAGTTTAGACGGTAGCTGCCAGGGTCCCGCATGAGCTCAGACCCCTCCTCTTTAAAGCTCTATCCCCAAATCAGCATTTAGTTTAGACGGTAGCTGCCGGGTCCCGCATGAGCTCAGACCCCTCCTCTTTAAAGCTCTATCCCCAAATCAGCATTTAGTTTAGACGGTAGCTGCCGGGTCCCGCATGAGCTCAGACCCCTCCTCTTTAAAGCTCTATCCCCAAATCAGCACTTTAGAAACAGGAAGTGGAACAGAGGGATAGGAGGCGTGGCTAGAATCTGTTTGGTGTTTGGAGCAAAACACTTCAGAGACATGTTGTTATATATCTGAGACCTCTGCTGGTGCCTACAAATAGCACGATAGCTGACCTTTAAAGTAGCTAGTTCTCAAACTGCTCGGTGCTGCAGCTGCGTGTCTTTAACTCGGGCCACACATTTCATAAGTAAAGCAATGACTTCTCTCTAAACATGATATGTCGGCTTTAAAGTGCAGAGACCTGCTCGATGCCATCCGAAGGTCATGGAGTCAGTCTTCGGTCTGGAGGAGAGCCACAGAGAGAAGCAGCTGACGGAGATGCTGCAGACGTCCGTCAGCAGGTGCGCTGCGTCCGTCATGATGGCCAGACTCTGAGCGAAGTATCCACCTAAGGGGGTAACCGTGTCATTTGAACTGTTACCGGGCAGAACCGGGCAGTTAGTAATACTTTAATTGATTACGGTATCTGTTAATTGATCCAATAAGCTTTAAATAATAGTTGAAATGTGTAGTTGTTTTGGCTCCTCCCCCTTCTCACCGACCACCTCCCCGGTCATGAAGACGAGGCTGACGACGGCGGCCACGATGAGCTTCTTCCTCGCCGAACGCCTCGCGACGCTTTCCTCCGGCAGAGTGTCCGAGTCCCTGCAGAACCGGGAGGGAAACCCTGCGTCTGCACCGGATTCTGAGTCTGAACATCTGGGTTCTGGAGAACTGGACCTGAGCAGAGGGGGGGGTATTATTTTATCAGAATCCCGACTTTCTTCCCACACATCTAACTTTAATCTCCGAACATCTTAAGGCACGGACACACCAGGCCGATTATCGGCGTCGGTGGGCGTCAGGCCGACGACGAGCGTCGACACGCCCTACTCAGATTGGTGTTCCCCGCACCGTCGGGTCTTTCAGCCGGGCCGACGCCTTTTCGGCCGAAAACCGTCGGCCAAAGGCAGTCGGCAAAATAAATCACTCTGATTGGCTGTTCAGCTAGCGAATCAGTGCGTGAGTAGCGAAACGGAAGTGAGGGACCCAAACAAACGATTAAGAAGGCACATGTGAAGTTTCCTTTAGCTCTCGGCTCAGGTTCGGGAAAGCCCCGTGTTGTTTACATCACGCAGTCCGTTCTTCTTCTCTCGGTTATCACGCAGTTCCGGTTCCTCTTTTGAATGACGAATACACACTACCGCCGCCTGCTGGTAAGGAGAGGTATTGCCACTCACGCATGCGCAGTGCGTACGTGCTTCTTGGCCGTCGGCTGAAGTCTTGTCGGTGTGTTCCAGACACATGGTCGAGACGTGAGGCGACGCAACCGTCGGGTCCGTCTGTCAGTTCTTTGGTGTCAGCTTGGTGCGTCCGGGCCTTTACACTTTTGTTCTTAGAGTTCAGATTTTTAAAGTCAGACATTTAATTTTTTAGGATTCTAACTTTAATCACACTTCAGATCTCATGCCGCCCTGATCCCCTTCTGTAGCGTGAAGCCAGACAGGAGAGGATTAAGATTATAGAAACCTACCGTCTGAGAGGATCCGGATGAATCAGAAGCTGCGTTTCTGAATCCTCCGATAGCTCCATTTATTCTGCCTGTCCGTTTCAATAAAGTTCAATTGAAACTGGTACTCTGGTTCTCCTGTAAACTGGTAAACTGGTTCTCCTGTAAACTGGTACTCTGGTTCTCCAGTAAACTGGTTCTCCTGTAAACTGGTACTCTGGTTCTCCTGTAAACTGGCACTCTGGTTCTCCTGTAAACTGGTACTCTGGTTCTCCAGTAAACTGGTTCTCCTGTAAACTGGTACTCTGGTTCTCCTGTAAACTGGTTCTCCTGTAAACTGGTACTCTGGTTCTCCAGTAAACTGGTTCTCCTGTAAACTGGTACTCTGGTTCTCCTGTAAACTGGTTCTCCTGTAAACTGGTACTCTGGTTCTCCTGTAAACTGGTTCTCTGGTTCTCCTGTAAACTGGTTCTCCTGTAAACTGGTACTCTGGTTCTCCTGTAAACTGGCACTCTGGTTCTCCTGTAAACTGGCACTCTGGTTCTCCTGTAAACTGGCACTCTGGTTCTCCTGTAAACTGGCACTCTGGTTCTCCTGTAAACTGGCACTCTGGTTCTCCTGTAAACGGGCACTCTGGTTCTCCTGTAAACTGGCACTCTGGTTCTCCAGTAAACTGGCACTCTGGTTCTCCTGTAAACTGGCACTCTGGTTCTCCTGTAAACTGGCACTCTGGTTCTCCTGTAAACTGGCACTCTGGTTCTCCTGTAAACTGGCACTCTGGTTCTCCAGTAAACTGGCACTCTGGTTCTCCAGTAAACTGGCACTCTGGTTATCCAGTAAACTGGCACTCTGGTTCTCCAGTAAACTGGCACTCTGGTTCTCCAGTAAACTGGCACTCTGGTTCTCCTGTAAACTGGTTCTCCTGTAAACTGGCACTCTGGTTCTCCTGTAAACTGGCACTCTGGTTCTCCAGTAAACTGGTTCTCCTGTAAACTGGTACTCTGGTTCTCCAGTAAACTGGCACTCTGGTTCTCCAGTAAACTGGCACTCTGGTTCTCCAGTAAACTGGTTCTCCTGTAAACTGGCACTCTGGTTCTCCAGTAAACTGGCACTCTGGTTCTCCTGTAAACTGGTTCTCCTGTAAACTGGTACTCTGGTTCTCCTGTAAACTGGTTCTCCTGTAGTTTAAATGCAGGTGTATCTGGAATCCTTCCACCTGCTGCAGCTGTCTTTTCTCCCAGAGGAGGAGGAGCAGCAGCAGCCAATAGCAGGCGAGCTCACAGCTGCAGCAGCCAATAGCAGGCGAGCTCACAGCTGCAGCAGCCAATAGCAGGCGAGCTCACAGCTGCAGCAGCCAATAGCAGGCGAGCTCACAGCTGCAGCAGCCAATAGCAGGCAAGCTCACAGCTGCAGCAGCCAATAGCAGGCGAGCTCACAGCTGCAGCAGCCAATAGCAGGCGAGCTCACAGCTGCAGCAGCCAATAGCAGGCGAGCTCACAGCTGCAGCAGCCAATAGCAGGCGAGCTCACAGCTGCAGACGTCACAATGAAAACACAGATTTAAGATTTCAAGACATCTTTATTTTATCAGACAAATATTTTTACAGAAACCGACATTTTGTCAAAGTTTAAAAAATGGCACAATTAACCGAGGAATGTTGATTAAAACAACAAATATATATTCATTAACATTTGATCCAAATAATTGAAAAATAATCCCAATAAAAATGTAATCTGGCACTTTAGTGGTTTTCTGTCGAGTAAACAAAACATTTCTAAAATTGTTTACATTTCAAATCGAAGTCAGAATAAAATAATCTAAAATTCCTACACCCAGCAGACACACACACACAGTGACATAAGTTAAGGAGTTTTATCTTAATATACACTTAAGTAAATATCAGACGATAAGAAGGAGCTTTATCAGTACCTTAAGAAGTATTGGAGGTCACCTTAAGAAGTATTGGAGGTCACCTTAAGAAGTATTGGAGGTCACCTTGGAGGTCACCTTAAGAAGTATTGGAGGTCACCTTAAGAAGTGTTGGAGGTCACCTTAAGAAGTATTGGAGGTCACCTTAAGAAGTATTGGAGGTCACCTTAAGAAGTGTTGGAGGTCACCTTAAGAAGTGTTGGAGGTCACCTTAAGAAGTATTGGAGGTCACCTTAAGAAGTATTGGAGGTCACCTTAAGAAGTATTGGAGGTCACCTTAAGAAGTGTTGGAGGTCACCTTAAGAAGTGTTGGAGGTCACCTTAAGAAGTATTGGAGGTCACCTTAAGAAGTATTGGAGGGTCACCTTAAGAAGTATTGGAGGTCACCTTAAGAAGTATTGGAGGTCACCTTAAGAAGTATTGGAGGTCACCTTAAGAAGTATTGGAGGTCACCTTAAGAAGTATTGGAGGTCACCTTAAGAAGTATTGGAGGTCACCTTAAGAAGTATTGGAGGTCACCTTAAGAAGTATTGGAGGTCACCTTAAGAAGTGTTGGAGGTCACCTTAAGAAGTATTGGAGGTCACCTTAAGAAGTGTTGGAGGTCACCTTAAGAAGTATTGGAGGTCACCTTAAGAAGTATTGGAGGTCACCTTGGAGGTCACCTTAAGAAGTATTGGAGGTCACCTTAAGAAGTGTTGGAGGTCACCTTAAGAAGTGTTGGAGGTCACCTTAAGAAGTATTGGAGGTCACCTTAAGAAGTATTGGAGGTCACCTTAAGAAGTATTGGAGGTCACCTTAAGAAGTGTTGGAGGTCACCTTAAGAAGTATTGGAGGTCACCTTAAGAAGTATTGGAGGTCACCTTAAGAAGTATTGGAGGTCACCTTAAGAAGTATTGGAGGTTACCTTAAGAAGTATTGGAGGTTACCTTAAGAAGTATTGCAGGTTACCTTAAGAAGTATTGGAGGTCACCTTAAGAAGTATTGGAGGTCACCTTAAGAAGTATTGGAGGTCACCTTAAGAAGTATTGGAGGTCACCTTAAGAAGTATTGGAGGTCACCTTGAGAAGTGTTGGAGGTCACCTTGTGTGCAGGAACAGCAATAAGAAAACAAATGAAGGGAAATGCGCTTTATTGATTTATGTGCCTTAGATGTCTGTGTTTTAGAATGGAGCTGAAGTCAAGAAATAAGTAGCCGAGGTCTGCAAAGAAGGAAAAGCGCTATCTTAGCTTAGCATAGAGCAGTAATACAGGGAGAAACAGCTAGCTTAGCTTAGCATAGAGCAGTAATACAGGGAGAAACAGCTAGCTTAGCTTAGCATAGA
>CADEHL010000366.1:0-40501 GCA_902827135.1 Harpagifer antarcticus
TACAGAGCCTGTCCATTTATACATTGAGGAAATCAATGTTAGTCTGTGAACGTGACTAACAAAGTGCAGGCATCTATCTATCAACTATCTACTATCTATTATTAAAGATCAGAGGAACAGAACGAGGGGTCAATCCAGAATACAACTAAAGAAGCAAAGAGATTGTAGAGCAGTGAGAATGAAAAAAAGTCGGTGTGGCAATTCATTACATTGCCAGTATTTTTCGTTGTTGTGAAAAAAAGGTCGCCCCCTAGGATTTCTGAACAGCCCTCAGTCATTTCAGCCAAGACTTCATGTGTTTCTCTGGAACGTGACTGACCCGATGAGATGCTCTGGAGCAGCCTTGCTCTGACCCGATGAGATGCTCTGCAGCAGCCTTGCTCTGACCCGATGAGATGCTCTGGTAGCAGCCTTGCTCTGACCCGATGAGATGCTCTGGTAGCAGCCTTGCTCTGACCCGATGAGATGCTCTGGAGCAGCCTTGCTCTGACCCGATGAGATGCTCTGGTAGCAGCCTTGCTCTGACCCGATGAGATGCTCTGGAGCAGCCTTGCTCTGACCCGATGAGATGCTCTGGTAGCAGCCTTGCTCTGACCCGATGAGATGCTCTGGAGCAGCCTTGCTCTGACCCGATGAGATGCTCTGGTAGCAGCCTTGCTCTGACCCGATGAGATGCTCTGGCAGCAGCCTTGCTCTGACCCGATGAGATGCTCTGGTAGCAGCCTTGCTCTGACCCGATGAGATGCTCTGCAGCAGCCTTGCTCTGACCCGATGAGATGCTCTGGTAGCAGCCTTGCTCTGACCCGATGAGATGCTCTGGAGCAGCCTTGCTCTGACCCGATGAGATGCTCTGGTAGCAGCCTTGCTCTGACCCGATGAGATGCTCTGGAGCAGCCTTGCTCTGACCCGATGAGATGCTCTGGTAGCAGCCTTGCTCTGACCCGATGAGATGCTCTGGCAGCAGCCTTGCTCTGACCCGATGAGATGCTCTGGTAGCAGCCTTGCTCTGACCCGATGAGATGCTCTGCAGCAGCCTTGCTCTGACCCGATGAGATGCTCTGGTAGCAGCCTTGCTCTGACCCGATGAGATGCTCTGGCAGCAGCCTTGCTCTGACCCGATGAGATGCTCTGCACAGCCTTGCTCTGACCCGATGAGATGCTCTGCAGCAGCCTTGCTCTGACCCGATGAGATGGCTCTGGTAGCAGCCTTGCTCTGACCCGATGAGATGCTCTGGCAGCAGCCTTGCTCTGACCCGATGAGATGCTCTGCAGCAGCCTTGCTCTGAACCGATGAGATGCTCTGGTAGCAGCCTTGCTCTGACCCGATGAGATGCTCTGGTAGCAGCCTTGCTCTGACCCGATGAGATGCTCTGGGCAGCAGCTTGCTCTGACCCGATGAGATGCTCTGCAGCAGCCTTGCTCTGACCCGATGAGATGCTCTGGTAGCAGCCTTGCTCTGACCCGATGAGATGCTCTGCAGCAGCCTTGCTCTGACCCGATGAGATGCTCTGGTAGCAGCCTTGCTCTGACCCGATGAGATGCTCTGGTAGCAGCCCTGCTCTGACCCGATGAGATGCTCTGCTAGCAGCCTTGCTCTGACCCGATGAGATGCTCTGCTAGCAGCCTTGCTCTGACCCGATGAGATGCTCTGGAGCAGCCTTGCTCTGACCCGATGAGATGCTCTGCAGCAGGCCTTGCTCTGACCCGATGAGATGCTCTGGAGCAGCCTTGCTCTGACCCGATGAGATGCTCTGCTAGCAGCCTTGCTCTGACCCGATGAGATGCTCTGCTAGCAGCCTTGCTCTGACCCGATGAGATGCTCTGGAGCAGCCTTGCTCTGACCCGATGAGATGCTCTGCTAGCAGCCTTGCTCTGACCCGATGAGATGCTCTGGAGCAGCCTTGCTCTGACCCGATGAGATGCTCTGGTAGCAGCCTTGCTCTGACCCGATGAGATGCTATGGGAGCAGCCTTGCTCTTACCCGATGAGATGCTCTGCAGCAGCCTTGCTCTGACCCGATGAGATGCTCTGGTAGCAGCCTTGCTCTGACCCGATGAGATGCTCTGGAGCAGCCTTGCTCTGACCCGATGAGATGCTCTGCAGCAGCCTTGCTCTGACCCGATGAGATGCTCTGGTAGCAGCCTTGCTCTGACCCGATGAGATGCTCTGGCAGCAGCCTTGCTCTGACCTGATGAGATGCTCTGGAGCAGCCTTGCTCTGACCCGATGAGATGCTCTGCTAGCAGCCTTGCTCTGACCCGATGAGATGCTCTGGAGCAGCCTTGCTCTGACCCGATGAGATGCTCTGGTAGCAGCCTTGCTCTGACCCGATGAGATGCTCTGCTAGCAGCCTTGCTCTGACCCGATGAGATGCTCTGGCAGCAGCCTTGCTCTGACCCGATGAGATGCTCTGGAGCAGCCTTGCTCTGACCCGATGAGATGCTCTGGCAGCAGCCTTGCTCTGACCCGATGAGATGCTCTGCAGCAGCCTTGCTCTGACCCGATGAGATGCTCTGCAGCAGCCTTGCTCTGACCCGATGAGATGCTCTGGTAGCAGCCTTGCTCTGACCCGATGAGATGCTCTGGCAGCAGCCTTGCTCTGACCCGATGAGATGCTCTGCAGCAGCCTTGCTCTGACCCGATGAGATGCTCTGGTAGCAGCCTTGCTCTGACCCGATGAGATGCTCTGGTAGCAGCCTTGCTCTGACCCGATGAGATGCTCTGGCAGCAGCCTTGCTCTGACCCGATGAGATGCTCTGCAGCAGCCTTGCTCTGACCCGATGAGATGCTCTGGTAGCAGCCTTGCTCTGACCCGATGAGATGCTCTGCAGCAGCCTTGCTCTGACCCGATGAGATGCTCTGGAGCAGCCTTGCTCTGACCCGATGAGATGCTCTGGTAGCAGCCTTGCTCTGACCCGATGAGATGCTCTGGAGCAGCCTTGCTCTGACCCGATGAGATGCTCTGGTAGCAGCCTTGCTCTGACCCGATGAGATGCTCTGCAGCAGCCTTGCTCTGACCCGATGAGATGCTCTGGTAGCAGCCTTGCTCTGACCCGATGAGATGCTCTGCAGCAGCCTTGCTCTGACCCGATGAGATGCTCTGGTAGCAGCCTTGCTCTGACCCGATGAGATGCTCTGGCAGCAGCCTTGCTCTGACCCGATGAGATGCTCTGCAGCAGGCCTTGCTCTGACCCGATGAGATGCTCTGGTAGCAGCCTTGCTCTGACCCGATGAGATGCTCTGGCAGCAGCCTTGCTCTGACCCGATGAGATGCTCTGGTAGCAGCCTTGCTCTGACCCGATGAGATGCTCTGCAGCAGCCTTGCTCTGACCCGATGAGATGCTCTGGTAGCAGCCTTGCTCTGACCCGATGAGATGCTCTGGCAGCAGCCTTGCTCTGACCCGATGAGATGCTCTGCAGCAGCCTTGCTCTGACCCGATGAGATGCTCTGCAGCAGCCTTGCTCTGACCCGATGAGATGCTCTGGTAGCAGCCTTGCTCTGACCCGATGAGATGCTCTGGCAGCAGCCTTGCTCTGACCCGATGAGATGCTCTGCAGCAGCCTTGCTCTGACCCGATGAGATGCTCTGGTAGCAGCCTTGCTCTGACCCGATGAGATGCTCTGGTAGCAGCCTTGCTCTGACCCGATGAGATGCTCTGGCAGCAGCCTTGCTCTGACCCGATGAGATGCTCTGCAGCAGCCTTGCTCTGACCCGATGAGATGCTCTGGTAGCAGCCTTGCTCTGACCCGATGAGATGCTCTGCAGCAGCCTTGCTCTGACCCGATGAGATGCTCTGGTAGCAGCCTTGCTCTGACCCGATGAGATGCTCTGGTAGCAGCCCCTGCTCTGACCCGATGAGATGCTCTGCTAGCAGCCTTGCTCTGACCCGATGAGATGCTCTGCTAGCAGCCTTGCTCTGACCCGATGAGATGCTCTGGAGCAGCCTTGCTCTGACCCGATGAGATGCTCTGTAGCAGCCTTGCTCTGACCCGATGAGATGCTCTGGAGCAGCCTTGCTCTGACCCGATGAGATGCTCTGCTAGCAGCCTTGCTCTGACCCGATGAGATGCTCTGCTAGCAGCCTTGCTCTGACCCGATGAGATGCTCTGGAGCAGCCTTGCTCTGACCCGATGAGATGCTCTGCTAGCAGCCTTGCTCTGACCCGATGAGATGCTCTGGAGCAGCCTTGCTCTGACCCGATGAGATGCTCTGCTAGCAGCCTTGCTCTGACCCGATGAGATGCTCTGGTAGCAGCCTTGCTCTGACCCGATGAGATGCTCTGCAGCAGCCTTGCTCTGACCCGATGAGATGCTCTGGTAGCAGCCTTGCTCTGACCCGATGAGATGCTCTGCAGCAGCCTTGCTCTGACCCGATGAGATGCTCTGCAGCAGCCTTGCTCTGACCCGATGAGATGCTCTGGTAGCAGCCTTGCTCTGACCCGATGAGATGCTCTGGCAGCAGCCTTGCTCTGACCTGATGAGATGCTCTGGAGCAGCCTTGCTCTGACCCGATGAGATGCTCTGCTAGCAGCCTTGCTCTGACCCGATGAGATGCTCTGGAGCAGCCTTGCTCTGACCCGATGAGATGCTCTGGTAGCAGCCTTGCTCTGACCCGATGAGATGCTCTGCTAGCAGCCTTGCTCTGACCCGATGAGATGCTCTGGCAGCAGCCTTGCTCTGACCCGATGAGATGCTCTGGAGCAGCCTTGCTCTGACCCGATGAGATGCTCTGGCAGCAGCCTTGCTCTGACCCGATGAGATGCTCTGCAGCAGCCTTGCTCTGACCCGATGAGATGCTCTGCAGCAGCCTTGCTCTTGTTGTTGGGCCGGGTGGAAATGGACTGCAGTGCATTAGCTGTCCTCTCAGGCCCCTCCCCGTTAGGAGCGTAGGCAGAATTAGGGGATTCCGTCTCGTGCCGCTCCTAAATTACCCTTCTTCCGTAAAGCCTCGCTCGCATCGCAGATGAGAGACAGATGGACTTTGAATTGGAATAGATAGAAAAGTAACCATCCTCCCACTCGGAGTGAAAGTTATAAATGTTATAAATGGGCTTTTTTGCTTCTGCCGTAATTGCGGTCTTGTGTGAGCGGACTGTCACTCCTGTTGACACGGACAACGTCAGCGAAATAGTGCCCACTGCCCACCAGCCACGCCCCGACACATGGGGTCACGCCGGCCAATCACAAAGCTTTGATGCGTTCAAGTGCATTATTCTGGCACGGGAAGATTATGTTACAGGACATTAACGAGAAAACAGAATATTGCTGTTCTATTTTTAGACACATCTCGCGATCGACTGGTCTCCCCTGATATAAAGGGAGGTCAGGTACTCTTTAAAACAGCTGCTAGCTATGGGTACTTTTTACTGAAGCACACTTCAAAGCCTGTTTACTTTCACTTGAGTGAAGAAGTTTAGTCAGTATTTCTACTTTCACCAGAGTATTTTTAAACACGAGTATCTGTACTTCTTGAGTAAAGGATGTGAGTACTTTTACTTGAGTAAAGGATGTGTGTACTTCTACTTGAGTAAAGGATGTGTGTACTTCTACTTGAGTAAAGGATGTGAGTACTTCTACTTGAGTAAAGGATGTGTGTACTTCTACCTGAGTAAAGGATGTGTGTACTTCTACTTGAGTAAAGGATGTGTGTACTTCTACTTGAGTAAAGGATGTGTACTTCTACTTGAGTAAAGGATGTGTGTACTTCTACCTGAGTAAAGGATGTGAGTACTTCTACCTGAGTAAAGGATGTGTGTACTTCTACTTGAGTAAAGGATGTGTGTACTTCTACCTGAGTAAAGGATGTGTGTACTTCTACTTGAGTAAAGGATGTGTGTACTTGTACTCGAGTAAAGGATGTGTGTACTTCTGCTTGAGTAAAGGATGTGTGTACTTCTACTTGAGTAAAGGATGTGTGTACTTCTACTTGAGTAAAGGATGTGTGTACTTCTACTCGAGTAAAGGATGTGTGTACTTCTACCTGAGTAAAGGATGTGTGTACTTCTACTTGAGTAAAGGATGTGTGTACTTCTACTTGAGTACAGGATGTGTGTACTTCTACTTGAGTACAGGATGTGTGTACTTCTACTTGAGTACAGGATGTGTGTACTTCTACTTGAGTACAGGATGTGTGTACTCTGTATCTCTGGCCACAGATGAATCACAATTACGAGATAACATCGAAGTGGTGACGTCTGACTTACTGATGCAACGGTTTTTGTTCTGTGGAAATGTACAAGATAGTTTCCCCACAATGAAGAGTCACAGTAATTACAGGTTGAAGTGACCAAAGGCTAAGTGCAGTCTCTACGGGAGGAAGTGAATCACAGCTGCTGGCGAAACTCTGAGATAAAGTGAAACAATATAAAACACCTTTAAAGGGGCCCTAATACACACTTTTTATATCAGCATGTAGTGTCTCTACTTTAAAGAGTCCTCTCCTGCTGATGTTCAGGCGTATATCAGTATGTAGTGTCTCTACTTTAAAGAGTCCTCTCCTGCTGATGTTCAGGTGTATATCAGTATGTAGTGTCTCTACTTTAAAGAGTCCTCTCCTGCTGATGTTCAGGCGTATATCAGTATGTAGTGTCTCTACTTTAAAGAGTCCTCTCCTGCTGATGTTCAGGTGTATATCAGTATGTAGTGTCTCTACTTTAAAGAGTCCTCTCCTGCTGATGTTCAGGCGTATATCAGTATGTAGTGTCTCTACTTTAAAGAGTCCTCTCCTGCTGATGTTCAGGTGTATATCAGTATGTAGTGTCTCTACTTTAAAGAGTCCTCTCCTGCTGATGTTCAGGTGTATATCAGTATGTAGTGTCTCTACTTTAAAGAGTCCTCTCCTGCTGATGTTCAGGTGTATATCAGTATGTAGTGTCTCTACTTTAAAGAGTCCTCTCCTGCTGATGTTCAGGCGTATATCAGTATGTAGTGTCTCTACTTTAAAGAGTCCTCTCCTGCTGATGTTCAGGTGTGTATCAGTATGTAGTGTCTCTACTTTAAAGAGTCCTCTCCTGCTGATGTTCAGGTGTATATCAGTATGTAGTGTCTCTACTTTAAAGAGTCCTCTCCTGCTGATGTTCAGGTGTATATCAGTATGTAGTGTCTCTACTTTAAAGAGTCCTCTCCTGCTGATGTTCAGGTGTATATCAGTATGTAGTGTCTCTACTTTAAAGAGTCCTCTCCTGCTGATGTTCAGGTGTATATCAGTATGTAGTGTCTCTACTTTAAAGAGTCCTCTCCTGCTGATGTTCAGGTGTATATCAGTATGTAGTGTCTCTACTTTAAAGAGTCCTCTCCTGCTGGTGTTCAGGTGTATATCAGTATGTAGTGTCTCTACTTTAAAGAGTCCTCTCCTGCTGATGTTCAGGTGTATATCAGTATGTAGTGTCTCTACTTTAAAGAGTCCTCTCCTGCTGATGTTCAGGTGTTGTTTGAATAAGGAATCTGCAAGAGTATCATATATAATTCAACGTGCTTCCTGCTGTTAGCTTCAGCGCTAGCGACAGATTAGCAGGTACTCACTCTGCGGGATTCATCCTCGTTGCAGTCCTTGATCTTCTCATCAAACAGCTGAGGAAACAGAACAGCTTTAATACGGGGAACTGAGGGGAGTCTGTACAGAAGAGATATTGACAGATGTTCTCACCGATGAAGACTACGCTGCGACTTCCGTAAATGAATACATGTTCTGCTTTATCACCACGCTACCGCAAATCTTATTTAAATAACTTCTGCTTTGTTAAAGAGTGGATAAACAAGGAAACACTATCATGACGCAGATTCAGATACAGCGTAGACTGAAGCTGATAATTCTATTTCATGCAGATTATGTATAAATTATAGCTAACCGAGGAAGGCTGTGCACCAACAATATGAACGTAATACTCTTATTAAGTTTTACATGTCTCTCGGAAACAAGGAGACGTTGTGATATAATATAAATATTTTGTTAATTTTTTTATGCAAAGTTATTATTTTAAGTTGTATTTGTTTAAGTGCACTGCAGACATATTTAAAACAAGGACGATAGTGTTAAATAAATGTATTTATTTTGTTGAATTGTTTTATTTAAGACTTCAAAAACACACTTTTTTAATATTGCGTACCTCAGAAACAATATGACACTAATCTGCTGATAAATTATGAATTATACAAATATTTATTAACTACCGTCTTTAAATTGCAGATTGACTTTTATGCTGCAAATTGGAATACATGTGTTACGGTCCGTGTGAGCTGTACTTTGTCATGATCCGTCTTTGTTTCCCCGTTGTATTTAGATAACCGTCTCTCTGACCAGCGGCGAGCCGTCAGGGATCTTCTACTAAATAATATTTAAAAACATTAAAACAAATTATATATTTTTCATTAGTTTTACCAAAATAACTTGATTTAATTGTATTTAAAATAACATTTCCAAAGAAATAAATCCTACGAATCTGCCTGTTCAGTTTCTGTTGCAATGTGAAGGGTTAAAGGAAAGAAGCTCGTCTCTGCGAGGTGAAGCTCGGAGCTGATTGGACGTCCTGCTGTGAACTCACAGAGGGTCGCTTTAGCAACTGAACCAGAGAGTCATGTCAAATGACAGTACAATTGACCAATCGTATCTTCCCGCTAAATGGGTGGGTGTTATTATCGCGGACTTTATGACAAGTTCGGCCCGCTGTGAAACTTTTCTTGTTTCCATAGCAACAACAACTTCCTGTCAACAGCGTAAACTCGCCAGATGATATCTCCAGATATCACTTTAAAGAGTCCTCTCCTGCTGATGTTCAGGTGTATATCAGTATATAGTGTTTCTACTTTAAAGAGTCCTCTCCTGCTGATGTTCAGGTGTATATCAGTATGTAGTGTCTCTACTTTAAAGAGTCCTCTCCTGCTGATGTTCAGGTGTATATCAGTATGTAGTGTCTCTACTTTAAAGAGTCCTCTCCTGCTGATGTTCAGGTGTATATCAGTATGTAGTGTCTCTACTTTAAGAGTCCTCTCCTGCTGATGTTCAGGTGTATATCAGTATGTAGTGTCTCTACTTTAAAGAGTCCTCTCCTGCTGATGTTCAGGTGTACATCAGTATGTAGTGTCTCTACTTTAAAGAGTCCTCTCCTGCTGATGTTCAGGTGTATATCAGTATGTAGTGTCTCTACTTTAAAGAGTCCTCTCCTGCTGATGTCCAGGTGTATATCAGTATGTAGTGTCTCTACTTTAAAGAGTCCTCTCCTGCTGATGTTCAGGTGTATATCAGTATGTAGTGTCTCTACTTTAAAGAGTCCTCTCCTCTGATGTTCAGGTGTATATCAGTATGTAGTGTCTCTACTTTAAAGAGTCCTCTCCTGCTGATGTTCAGGTGTATATCAGTATGTAGTGTCTCTACTTTAAAGAGTCCTCTCCTGCTGATGTTCAGGTGTATATCAGTATGTAGTGTCTCTACTTTAAAGAGTCCTCTCCTGCTGATGTTCAGATGTATATCAGTATGTAGTGTCTCTACTTTAAAGAGTCCTCTCCTGCTGATGTTCAGGTGTATATCAGTATGTAGTGTCTCTACTTTAAAGAGTCCTCTCCTGCTGATGTTCAGGTGTATATCAGTATGTAGTGTCTCTACTTTAAAGAGTCCTCTCCTGCTGATGTTCAGGTGTATATCAGTATGTAGTGTCTCTACTTTAAAGAGTCCTCTCCTGCTGATGTTCAGGTGTATATCAGTATGTAGTGTCTCTGCTTTAAAGAGTCCTCTGCTGCTGATGTTCAGGTGTATATCAGTATGTAGTGTCTCTACTTTAAAGAGTCCTCTCCTGCTGATGTTCAGGTGTATATCAGTATGTAGTGTCTCTACTTTAAAGAGTCCTCTCCTGCTGATGTTCAGGTGTATATCAGTATGTAGTGTCTCTACTTTAAAGAGTCCTCTCCTGCTGATGTTCAGGTGTATATCAGCATGTAGTGTCTCTACTTTAAAGAGTCCTCTCCTGCTGATGTTCAGGTGTATATCAGTATGTAGTGTCTCTACTTTAAAGAGTCCTCTCCTGCTGATGTTCAGGTGTATATCAGCATGTAGTGTCTCTACTTTAAAGAGTCCTCTCCTGCTGATGTTCAGGTGTATATCAGTATGTAGTGTCTCTACTTTAAAGAGTCCTCTCCTGCTGATGTTCAGGTGTATATCAGTATGTAGTGTCTCTACTTTAAAGAGTCCTCTCCTGCTGATGTTCAGGTGTATATCAGTATGTAGTGTCTCTACTTTAAAGAGTCCTCTCCTGCTGATGTTCAGATGTATATCAGTATGTAGTGTCTCTACTTTAAAGAGTCCTCTCCTGCTGATGTTCAGGTGTATATCAGCATGTAGTGTCTCTACTTTAAAGAGTCCTCTCCTGCTGATGTTCAGGTGTATATCAGTATGTAGTGTCTCTACTTTAAAGAGTCCTCTCCTGCTGATGTTCAGGTGTATATCAGTATGTAGTGTCTCTACTTTAAAGAGTCCTCTCCTGCTGATGTTCAGGTGTATATCAGTATGTAGTGTCTCTACTTTAAAGAGTCCTCTCCTGCTGATGTTCAGGTGTATATCAGTATGTAGTGTCTCTACTTTAAAGAGTCCTCTCCTGCTGATGTTCAGATGTATATCAGTATGTAGTGTCTCTACTTTAAAGAGTCCTCTCCTGCTGATGTTCAGGTGTATATCAGCATGTAGTGTCTCTACTTTAAAGAGTCCTCTCCTGCTGATGTTCAGGTGTATATCAGTATGTAGTGTCTCTACTTTAAAGAGTCCTCTCCTGCTGATGTTCAGGTGTATATCAGTATGTAGTGTCTCTACTTTAAAGAGTCCTCTCCTGCTGATGTTCAGGTGTATATCAGTATGTAGTGTCTCTACTTTAAAGAGTCCTCTCCTGCTGATGTTCAGGTGTATATCAGTATGTAGTGTCTCTACTTTAAAGAGTCCTCTCCTGCTGATGTGGAGATCTCCAGATGATGATCCTCTGAGTGCTCACCTTTAATTGGTCGATGAGGATCTGCAGGTAGGCGTCTGCTTCAGAGAGCTTCTTATCAAAGTCCTGAACGCTCGGCACCAATCCTGTCTCTGCCTCCTGGAGGAGAGAAGAGTGAGGCGTTCAGAACACACACCATGCTTCACATTCACAATAACACACACAGAGATACACACACAGAGATACACACACACACACACAGAGATACACACACACAGAGATACACACACACAGAGATACACACACACAGAGATACACACACACAGAGATACACACACACAGAGATACACACACACAGAGATACACACACACACAGAGATACACACACACAGAGATACACACACACACACACACAGAGATACACACACACAGAGATACACACACACACACACACAGAGATACACACACACAGAGATACACACACACAGAGATACACACACACACAGAATATTAATAAGAGCCACTGTAAAAGACGTGTTCTCCGTTCACAGAAAGAGTGTGTGTTCGTCACACTGCTGTGAACTGAGACAGGAAAGGAGGACAGAAACAGCTGAGCAGAATCTTCCAGAAGAACCAGGGACACTATTGTTGAGAGGGTATACAAGGACAGCGTGTGTGTGTGTGTGTGTGTGTGTGTGTGTGTGTTTCTTTGTGTCTGTCTGTGTGTGTGTGTATCTGTTTCTTCGTGTGTGTGACTGTGTGTGTGTGTGTGTGTCTCTGTGGGTATGTATCTCTGTGTGTGTTTCTTTGTGTGTGTGTTTCTGTGTATGTGTGTATCTCTGTGTGTGTGTGTGTGTGTGTGTATCTCTGTGTGAGTATCTCTGTGTGTGTGTTTCTCTGTGTGTGTGTGTATCTCTGTGTGTGTTTCTTTGTGTGTGTGTTTCTGTGTATGTGTGTATCTGTGTGTGTGTGTGTGTGTGTGTGTGTGTATCTCTGTGTGAGTGTGTGTGTATCTCTGTGTGTGTGTGTGTGTCTGTGTGTGTGTTTCTGTGTGTATCTCTGTGTGTGTTTCTTTGTGTGTGTATGTGTGTATCTCTGTGTGTGTGTGTGTGTCTGTGTGTGTGTTTCTGTGTGTATCTCTGTGTGTGTTTCTTTGTGTGTGTATGTGTGTATCTCTGTGTGTGTGTATCTATGTGTGAGTGTATCAATGTGTGAGTGTGTGTGTGTATCTCTGTGTGAGTGTGTGTGTGTGTATCTCTGTGTGTTTATTTGTGTGTGTGTGTGTTTCTGTGTGTGTGTGTGTGTGTGTATCTCTGTGTGTGTGTGTTTCTGTGTGTATCTCTGTGTGAGTGCGTGTATCTCTCTATGTGTGTGTGTTTGTGTGTGTGTGTGTATCTCTGTGTGAGTGCGTTTATCTCTGTGTGTGTGTGTGTGTATCTCTGTGTGTGTGTGTGTGTTTCTTTGTGTGTGTGTGTGTGTGTGTGTATCTATGTGTGTGTGTATCTATGTGTGAGTGTGTGTGTGTATCTCTGTGTGAGTGTGTGTGTATCTTTGTGTGAGTGTGTGTGTGTATCTCTGTGTGTTTCTTTGTGTGTGTTTCTGTGTGTGTGTGTATGTATCTCTGTGTGCGTGTATCTCTGTGTGAGTGTGTGTGTTTCTCTGTGTGTGCGTGTGTGTGTGTGTGTGTATCTCTGTGTGTGTGTCTTTGTGTGTGTGTGTTTCTGTGTGTGACATTTTAAAAAAGTCAATAGATATTGTGTAAAAAGTAAAAACACAAAACATAACTACATTAAATGAGAATGAGCTTCCCTTTATATCCACACAGATTCATTACATCATATTAATGATAAGGTCATTGCTAGAGTTACGGCCTCACGAGAGACCTTCCATAAGAACATCACCTCCTATCTAAAGAGTCCACAGGATCCATCAATCACTAACAGAGATAACACACCGAGTACAAGTAGAAGTACTCAGGTGTTGTACTTGAGTAAAAGTAGAAGTACTCAGATCTTGTACTTGAGTAAAAGTAGAAGTACTCAGATCTTGAACTTGAGTAAATGTAGAAGTACTCAGGTCTTGTACTTGAGTAAAAGTAGAAGTACTCAGATCTTGAACTTGAGTAAAAGTAGAAGTACTCAGGTCTTGTACTTGAGTAAAAGTAGAAGTACTCAGATCTTGTTCTTGAGTAAAAGTAGAAGTACTCAGGTCTTGTACTTGAGTAAAAGTAGAAGTACTCAGATCTTGAACTTGAGTAAAAGTAGAAGTACTCAGGTCTTGTACTTGAGTAAAAGTAGAAGTACTCAGATCTTGTACTTGAGTAAAAGTAGAAGTACCAGAGTGTAGGAATACTCTGTTACAGTAAAAGTATTCAAAATGTCCCTCAAGTGAAAGACAGTGAAAGTATTCGTTGTGCAGATTGGTCCATTTCACAATAATATCTATGATATGTTTTATAATGATTGATCATGAAAGTGTTCTCAAAGCTGGTGAAGGAGCAGCTAGTCTGAATGGCTTTGTAGACTGCAGGGTAGCTGGTGAAGGAGCAGCTAGTCTGAATGGCTTTGTAGACTGCAGGGTAGCTGGTGAAGGAGCAGCTAGTCTGAATGGCTTTGTAGACTGCAGGGTAGCTGGTGAAGGAGCAGCTAGTCTGAATGGCTTTGTAGACTGCAGGGTAGCTGGTGAAGGAGCAGCTAGTCTGAATGGCTTTGTAGACTGCAGGGTAGCTGGTGAAGGAGCAGCTAGTCTGAATGGCTTTGTAGACTGCAGGGTAGCTGGTGAAGGAGCAGCTAGTCTGAATGGCTTTGTAGACTGCAGGGTAGCTGGTGAAGGTGCAGCTAGTCTGAATGGCTTTCTAGACTGCAGGGTAGCTGGTGAAGGTGCAGCTAGTCTGAATGGCTTTGTAGACTGCAGGGTAGCTGGTGAAGGAGCAGCTAGTCTGAATGGCTTTGTAGACTGCAGGGTAGCTGGTGAAGGTGCAGCTAGTCTGAATGGCTTTGTAGACTGCAGGGTAGCTGGTGAAGGTGCAGCGAGTCTGAATGGCTTTGTAGACTGCAGGGTAGCTGGTGAAGGAGCAGCTAGTCTGAATGGCTTTGTAGACTGCAGGGTAGCTGGTGGATTTACTCCAGGTGGAACTAAAGGCTGATTCAACACTTGATTAGATTTCACATCCTTCATCTGTGAAGTAACTAAAGGTATTAAATACATGTAGTGGAGGAAAAGTACACAGTAGCACAACATGGAAAGTAAAAGTATCTCAAAGTTGTACTTCAGAACAGTACTTGAGTAAATCTACTTAGATACTTTACACCTCTGCGTAACACTGCAGATTTAGTGGAATATCCGGGTACTTCTTGTACCCGCTACGATATTCAAAGATATACACGTCAGTAAATACTGAGAGTAGTTCTGTTATTAAATCTCAAACCATGCTGGCTGCTGCTCTGCGCCGCTCCCTCCTGAGTCCGGAGTGTGTGTGTGTGTGTGTCCCCATGGGAAAGTGAAGGAAAGCCATTCACATCTGAGAGCTGCACCCTGAAGCCGGCTGAAGTCTGAACGTGTGAAACTTTACAGAGAGCGAAGTCTCAGCAGTTTGCAGATCACTTCCTCTAAACGGACCAGAGGTGCTTTCACTGCCCGGGACACAAAGCTGTCCTCTGCCGAGCCTGAGCAGAAACCCTCTAAACTAACCAAGGCTTGTTTTTATCAGAGTGAGAGATAGTGTGAGTGTGTGTAGAACGTATAAAAGTTGGCGCTGAGCTTCAGTCTGCAATGTTCCAAACAACAGAGCCAGAAATCTAGGTGTAGTCATGGACTCTGACCTGAGTTTCAACAGCCACATTAAAACAGTTACTAAATCAGCCTACTATCACCTAAAGAACATATCTAGGATTAAAAGACTAATGTCACAGCAGGATTTGGAAAAACTTATCCATGCTTTTATCTTCAGTAGACTGGACTACTGCAAAGGTGTCTTCACAGGTCTCACTAAAACATCTATTAGGAAGCTGCAGCTGATTCAGAACGCCGCTGCTCGAGTCCTCACTAACACTAAGAAAGTGGATCACTCCTGTTCTGAAGTCTTTACACTGGTTCCTCACTGACACTAAGAAAGTGGATCACATCACTCCTGTTCTGAAGTCTTTACACTGGCTTCCTGTGTGTCAAAGAATAGATTTCTAAATACTGCTGCTGGTTTATAAAGCACTGAATGGTTTAGGCCCAAAATACATTTCTGACCTCCTGCTAAATGTTGAACCATCCAGATCTCTCAGGTCTTCAGGGACTGGTCAGCTTTCTGTCCCCAGAGTCAGAACTAAACATGGAGAAGCAGCGTTCAGTTATTATGCTCCATCTGGAACAAACTCCCAGAAACCTGCAGGTCCGCTGCAACTCTGACTCCTTTCAAATCCAGCAAGAAGACTTTTCTTTTTAATGACTGATTTTAAATAACATTGTCTGAATGTCTTTCATTTTTTGTAAAGCACTTTGAATTGCCTTGTGTTGAAAGGTGCTATATAAATAAACTTGCCGTGTGTGTGTGTGTGTGTGTGTGTGTGTGTGTGTGTGTGTTTACTCACACTGCACTGATTAATAACTCCAGGTTAACTAAATACACAAAAAACAGCCTCCTTGTCTGGAGATAATCCTTTGAACCCGATTTCACTTTAACTTTCATTCCCCTGAACAATTTGTAGATATGGTCAAACTATACCTTATTGCATTTAAATGAAAAAGTATATATATATATTGTATACACTAGTATAATGTGTGTCCTATGCCCACATGTATATTTTTTATTTCTTTATGTATTTAATATTCTGTTGTATTCTGGATAGTGGATATTTATTTTATTATGTTTTAATCTATTCTCTTTAATTGACTCTGTATTTTTACTTTCCCTGAAACATGTGTAGATACTGACATGACGTTAGTCTCTTTTCTCCAAAGCCACTCACACACTCAGTACTGTGGGCAATCCCCACTGGAGCACTTTGGAGTGAAGTGTCTCAGGGACACAACGACATGCTGACTGCAGTGGGGTTTGAACCTGTGCTCCCCTGATCCCAACACCAACGCACCATCCACTGCGCCACACGCCTCCGTTATTAAACTCGTCATTATTTTTATAAATTCAACTTGCATCTGTGAAATGTATATTTCAAATATCCTATGTTTATATTATATTTCATTTTGGACATAGATTTTAATTCTTATATGTGTGTACTTACTAGTGTACTTGTACTCAGATCTGGTACTTGAGTAAAAGTAGAAGTACTCAGATCGTGTACTTGAGTAAAAGTAGAAGTACTCAGATCTTGTTCTTGAGTAAAAGTAGAAGTACTCAGATCGTGTACTTGAGTAAAAGTAGAAGTACTCAGATCGTGTACTTGAGTAAAAGTAGAAGTACTCAGATATTGTACTTGAGTAAAAGTAGAAGTACTCAGATCTTGTACTTGAGTAAAAGTAGAAGTACTCAGATCATGTACTTCAGTAAAAGTAGAAGTACTCAGATCTTGTACTTGAGTAAAAGTAGAAGTATTCAGATCTTGTACTTGAGTAAGAGTAGAAGTACTCAGATCTTGTACTTGAGTAAAAGTAGAAGTACTCAGATCGTGTACTTGAGTAAGAGTAGAAGTACTCAGATCTTGTACTTGAGTAAAAGTAGAAGTACTCAGATCGTGTACTTGAGTAAAAGTACTCAGATCTTGTACTTGAGTAAAAGTAGAAGTACTCAGATCTTGTACTTGAGTACAATTAGAAGTACTCAGATCTTGTACTTGAGTAAAAGTAGAAGTACTCAGATCTTATACTTGAGTAAAAGTAGAAGTACTTAGATCTTGTTCATGAGTAAAAGTAGAAGTACTCAGATCTTGTACTTGAGTAAAAGTAGAAGTACTCAGATCTTGTACTTGAGTAAAAGTAGAAGTACTCAGATCGTGTACTTGAGTAAAAGTAGAAGTACTCAGATCTTGTACTTGAGTAAAAGTAGAAGTACTCAGATCTTGTACTTGAGTAAAAGTAGAAGTACTCAGATCTTGTACTTGAGTAAAAGTAGAAGTACCAGAGTGTAGGAATACTCTGTTACAGTAAAAGTCATTCCAAATGTTACTCAAGTGAAAGTAGAAAAGTATTCTCATCAAAATTATAGCATAAAATGGAAAATAAGTAAAGTACAAGTACTTCTAAATTGTACTTCAGAACAGTACTTGAGTAAACCTTCTTAATCACTTCCCACTTCTGAAGTTGATGTATTTATTAAATCGTAGTTTATCTTTTGTACACACATTGTTAGATTAGATTATTCTACCTTATATTTCAAGTCTACTGATGATATGCATTTACTTTATACTTATTATACTTTCTGATATCTTTAAATCACATGCTCCGTGTTGTAACGCTGCTGCTGTAACAAAGCTATCTGGGATGAATTAAGTCAATCAATCAAATCTTATAATTAAAATCACTTTAAACCGTAAATTCAAATCAATAATCCAGCAGACCGACACGCGACCATGAAGTCAATTAGAGCGGAACAACAAACCAATCATAAGACGGAGCCTCCATCATCACATACTGACCAATATCTCATGTTTAGCCAACACACATAATGAAGGGCGGTGTGTGTGTGTGTGTGTGTGTGTGTGTGTGTGTGTGTGTGTGGGTGTGTGTGTGTGTGTGTGTGTGTGTGTTTCCAGACAAAGCAGATAAGTTTGGAAGCAGTTATTCAGAGTCATAGGGTCTGTCTTCAATGTTCCTGAAATATTCCCAGACCTCCACTCCCCCTCATCACACACACACCCCTCTGTGTGTGTGTGTGTGTGTGTGTGTGTGTGTGTGAGAATATTTAACAGCAGCCTGCTAAGTCTCACACATAAACACCCCCCCCCTCCCCCTGTTTCCGTTTGTCTTTCCAGCGGTGTGACCCACTTTGGAAAGCTGTCCCACTGCACTGCAGCCGTCTAAACTTCCCCTGCTGCAGTGACGCGTGTGTGTGTGTGTGTGTGTGTGTGTTTACTCACTCTGTGCCTCGTTCCAAAGGACATGCTGCGTTAAACCTCCCCCATCAGGCCCTCTCTCCCCTGCTGGATTTCCCTCCCCAGTATTTGCTGAACCTGTTTTCTGTGGAACAGCAGCTGCCTCGCTCGTCTCTCCTTCACCAGCTGAGCGTTTCTCTGAAGACTCAGTTTTAATCCGGACCCTCCCCTCGCAGGAAAAGCCACATTTCCTCTCACGCAGGCACAAAACACACAAAGCAGAAAAGCTCCTGCTGACGCATCGGCGGACGCTCCGATTGGCCGACGCTCTGATTGGCTGACGCAGCACAGGCAGATGTTTGGTTGACCGAGCAAGCAGGTCAGGGATTGGCTACTGCAAGGTCACATGATGCTATTACAGCATGTGTGTGTGTGTGTGAGAGAAGACACACCTAGCCACGGAGGAGGAGGGTAAATGTAGTTTTTTTAACCAGCTTTTATGTAAATACAGGTTCTTAGTGAATCCCTCAGAAGTGAAAGAGGTACTCCGATTCACTAAAAATAGCAATACTGTGGTGTAAAAATACTCTTTCCTGAGTAAACATCCTATGTGACTTAAGCTAAGGTGCAAAGTATCAGCTAAAAGTACCAGATACGGCTATTTTTCTATCATTGTTATAGAATATTAAGTATTACTGTTTTTAGAACTAACAACAAATACACGAAAAAGTATTTTAAAAGTGTCATTAAAACATTAGGTATATTAGTAGTAGAGTACTTCACGTGTTGTATATGTTAATAGGGTTCGTTAGATGTAGTACAGTGCAGTACTTGCCTCTGAAATGTGGAAGACGTACTCATTCAGTAACAGTAGATACTATGGTGCTAAAATACTGAACTCAATGTTACAAATATATATAAAAGTATTATCAGCACAAAGTACTAGATATGGTTTTTTCTACACTTTTTATCATTATGAGGTATATTAGTAGTAGAGAACGTCATAATATCATGTATTGTATATGTTATTAGACGTAGTAGAGTGAGAGATTTGTCTCTGAAATATGAAATGATATGGAAGAAGTACTCCTTCAGTAAAACTATGGTCTTAAAATACTTCATTTCAAGTAAGAAAATCTGATTTCTATGTGTTATTTAAGCCGAGTTAAGTCTAATCAGCAAAGGTGCACTGAGAGTAGTCAGTATTACAGTTTGATAACACTATATAAATCAGTGTTATCACTTACAATACATGTCAGAGTGTTTTAATGTTGTAGTTCAGGGGTGAACTTTCCACTGAAGGCCAGAGGTGAGGCCTCTTAAGTTCAGATGTCTGCAGAATCAATCAAATGTAGGTCAATTATTATTCAATATGCTCTAAGAAACATCTCAGCTCTCCAGAGGGTTTCATGTATGTTGTTCACCACCAAGCTAAGCCCCTCCCCTTCAGACCGACCCCAACTATCCATTCACCACCACCAGGGTCAAGCTAAGCCCCTCCCCTTCAGACCGAACCCAACTATCCATTCACCACCACCAGGGTCAAGCTAAGCCCCTCCCCTTCAGACCGACAACCAACCATCCATTCACCACCACCAGGGTCAAGCTAAGCCCCTCCCCTTCAGACTGACCCCAACTATCCATTCACCACCACCAGGGTCAAGCTAAGCCCCTCCCCTTCAGACCGACCCCAACTATCCATTCACCACCACCAGGGTCAAGCTAAGCCCCTCCCCTTCAGACCAAACCCAACTATCCATTCACCACCAGGGTCAAGCTAAGCCCCTCCCCTTCAGACCGAACCCAACTATCCATTCACCACCACCAGGGTCAAGCTAAGCCCCTCCCCTTCAGACTGACCCCAACTATCCATTCACCACCACCAGGGTCAAGCTAAGCCCCTCCCCTTCAGACCGAACCCAACTATCCATTCACCACCACCAGGGTCAAGCTAAGCCCCTCCCCTTCAGACCGACCCCAACCATCCATTCACCACCACCAGGGTCAAGCTAAGCCCCTCCCCTTCAGACCGAACCGAACCATCCACTCACCACCACCAGGGTCAAGCTAAGCCCCTCCCCTTCAGACCGACCCCAACCATCCATTCACCACCACCAGGGTCAAGCTAAGCCCCTCCCCTTCAGACCGACCCCAACTATCCATTCACCACCACCAGGGTCAAGCTAAGCCCCTCCCCTTCAGACCGACAACCAACCATCCATTCACCACCACCAGGGTCAAGCTAAGCCCCTCCCCTTCAGACCGACAACCAACCATCCATTCACCACCACCAGGGTCAAGCTAAGCCCCTCCCCTTCAGACCGACCTCAACCATCCATTCACCACTGTGTGATATATGTTTACGTATATATTTAAGAACAGCATAAGTTTCATGTGTGGGACATACCTCCATTATACTTTTTGAATCGACTGAGGGCCATTTGCAAATGGACAACGAGCCGCAGTTTAGACCCCCCTGATGTAGTTTATCGATGTGGAGTAGATAAGTAGTAGAGTACTGCATCATATATATTTAAAATCAATTAGAGTTATATAAACTCAGTGGAGTGCAATATCGGCCCTGGGAAATGCAAAGGAGTAAAAGCATAAAGTAACAGAGGTGGAAGAAGTACTCGGATCAAGTACATAAAAATACCTTGTTGCAAGTAAAAGTCATTCATTTAAGTCGAGGGGTAAAAGTTTAAAATACTAGAGTACAAGTAGAAATCCTCAATGTGTCATTTCAGGAAAAGTGCAAAATGTCTAGCAGAAGTAAAAGTACTGCATATGGCGAGACTAGAATTCCCCTGATGTGCAATAACTCTGTAAATATAATACTTTCTGCAATATACCCTCCTGCAGTTTCACATGTATTACCATGCTGTACATACAGTCAACAACCAGCCCCCCCCCTACCTCACAGACCTGCTGCACCACCACACCCCTTCCCCCTACCTCACAGACCTGCTGCACCACCACACCCCTTCCCCCTACCTCACAGACCTGCTGCACCACCACACCCCTCCCCCCTACCTCACAGACCTGCTGCACCACCACACCCCTTCCCCCTACCTCACAGACCTGCTGCACCACCACACCCCTTCCCCCTACCTCACAGATCTGCTGCACCACCACGCCCCTTCCCCCTACCTCACAGACCTGCTGCACCACCACACCCCTTCCCCCTACCTTACAGACCTGCTGCACCACCACACCCCTTCCCCCTACCTCACAGACCTGCTGCACCACCACGCCCCTTCCCCCTGCCTCACAGACCTGCTGCACCACCACACCCCTTCCCCCTACCTCACAGACCTGCTGCACCACCACACCCCTTCCCCCTACCTCACAGACCTGCTGCACCACCACACCCCTTCCCCCTACCTCACAGACCTGCTGCACCACCACACCCCTTCCTCACCTCACAGACCTGCTGCACCACCACACCCCTTCCTCACCTCACAGACCTGCTGCACCACCACACCCCTTCCCCCTACCTCACAGACCTGCTGCACCACCACGCCCCTTCCCGCTGCCTCCGCTCATCAGAAGCCAACCTCCTCTCCATCCCCACCCGCATCAAGCACCGGACCTGGGGGGACAGAGCCTTCTCCGTCGCTGCCCCCTCCCTCTGGAACCCTCTCCCCCAACCCTCACTCTATCCGATGTTTTAGTGGCGTGCATTCCCCCGTTGCGGGACATTATATTTGACTAATGTTATAAAATAAGCTAACGGATTGACTAGATATTGAGCGATGCAGACATGGGGACTTCTTAGTGAATCTCACACACAGGTGGAAGAAGTACCTGGTGCTTTATCTTAAGAAGTACTGCATACAAATACCTGGTTGCAAGTCCTTCATTTAAAGTAGTACTTGAGTAAAAGTACAAAGTGTTATCAGCGACTAAAGAGCAGAATGGAAGTGACAATAAACCGACAGAACAATAATACCAAACAGACCAGCTCATTAAACCTGAACCTGGTCCTGATTCAGGTCCAGAGAAACTTATTGACACAACAGCCTCCATTTCTGATGACATGAATGTCACCTGTATTTCCATCCATATACTGACTCGGATAAAAACACCTGAGATCCAAAGTGCCTTTCAGGTCGTCACACGGTGTCCAGAGCATCCGATTCAAGGACCTTTCAATAACTTTCCATGAGAGTTAATTTTGGTTTCATGGCTGAGGATGTTTAGAATAAAATGTGCAGATTTTCTTGCTATTTTTAAAAGATGTTTAACTGGAAAAATGCACTTAATTCACTCATGCATCGAGGCATGTGTAAAACAATATAGTGGATAGTCAAGAATAAATAAAAATATTAATAAATAATTCAAATAAAAACATTAAAACATAAGAAACATATTAAAATAATAATAATAAATATTTCAAATTAAAAAAATTTTTTTTTAAATATTTAAAATATTAATTAATAATAACAATAGTTTCAAATAAATACATTTAAAATAATAATAATAATATATAGATAATGATTCTTGCACATTCAAGCACCTTTAAGGTCCATACCATTCTCAGAAACGTCTCAAACTACAAGTATGCGATTAATTATCGAGGATGCAAATGCGTGCAATCTCAGGATCAATAATAATCCTTTCATGATCTAATTTAATTGCGTTCACACCTGCCTTGTTTAGTCCGGTTGAATCAAACCCTGGTGCGTTTAGCCGCTTGGTGCGGTTCATTTGGGTCGGTGTGAACGCAGTCCGAGACCTCTGAAGTGAACTAAACAACCGGACTCTGGTCCGCTAAAAGAGGTGGTCTCGGAGCGCTTGCTAGTGAACTCTGGAGCGGTTCATGGTGTGAACGCAGTCCGCACCGAAACATAGGAAGCGTAGTATTTACGAGTCACAAGAACGCGGATGTCTTCAAAGTCTTTAGCGAAAGAGTCTTTCAAGACATCCGCGTTGTTCAGTTAAAGAGTGAAGCAGAATGAAGAGTTGAACAGTGTCGTGTAAAGTAGAAATTCTCCGTCAGCTACATAAAAGTCACCACAGCCGTCGGTGAAACGCCTCCTGACTGCAGAACGTCTCTCTGTGTTATAATGTTTTTAACGCACGTTGTCTGATGATATAATCATATGCGCGGGCCGCTAGAGTCTGTTGATCTCCAGATGAACAGCAGCATGAGAATAACCTGCTGAAAGTGCCGATGCTCCATGGCGGAGGCTCAGTTAGAAATTGCCGGGATTTGCGTTTTTACCCCCTTAATGTCTGACCAATGGGTGAACAGCATTTCCGTGCACATGACTTGTGTTTAAAGTTGATAGTCCGTTTGAGTTTTGCCGTGTGAACGCAAACCGGACCTTCTGAAGAATGAAGCAATGCAACAAACTGTGGTCTGGAGCCACCAGAGAGCGGACTATTAGGTGTGAACGCACCCTAAATGTGTGTAAAACATTTAATCATGTACCGACCACTGAAACTATATGGATGCTGACACAAATGGATATGAACAGGCAAACTGAACTGAACATTACGTACTCTGAGCTGGAGGGTGTGGCGGAGGATGGTTCCCTCTAAGGCGTGGATCCACTTCTCCCGCTCGTCTGCATCTCGGGCTGAAACACACACACACACACACACCCTGTGAGCCACTTTTTCCATACACACACTTTAGGAGCGATTACACACACACACACATAACTGGGATTACACACACACACTAATGACACAACACTGGAATGACATGAGGACGCAGTGAGGGACGCTGAGTATTCATCGAGGAATTATTAGAAGATAGACAGGAAGTAAACACTAAAGGGAACATCAGAAGAAGACAGACAGGAAGTGAACACTAAAGGGAACAGCAGAAGAAGACAGACAGGAAGTGAACACTAAAGGGAACAGCAGAAGAAGACAGACAGGAAGTAAACACTAAAGGGAACAGCAGAAGAAGACAGACAGACAGGAAGTAAACACTAAAGAGAACAGCAGAAGAAGACAGACAGGAAGTAAACACCAAAGGGAACAGCAGAAGAAGACAGACCGGAAGTAAACACTAAAGGGAACAACAGAAGAAGACAGACAGGAAGTAAACACTAAAGGGAACAGCAGAAGAAGACAGACAGGAAGTAAACACCAAAGGGAACAGCAGAAGAAGACAGACAGGAAGTAAACACTAAAGGGAACAGCAGAAGGAGACAGACAGACAGGAAGTAAACACTAAAGGGAACAGCAGAAGGAGACAGACAGACAGGAAGTAAACACTAAAGGGAACAGCAGAAGGAGGCAGACAGGAAGTAAACACTAAAGGGAACAGCAGAAGGAGACAGCCAGACAGGAAGTAAACACTAAAGGGGAAAGCATAATAAGACAGACAGGAAGTAAACACTAAAGGGAACAGCAGAAGAAGACAGACAGGAAGTAAACACTAAAGGGAACAGCAGAAGAAGACAGACAGGAAGTAAACACTAAAGGGAACAGCAGAAGAAGACAGAGAGGAAGTAAACACTAAAGGGAACAGCAGAAGAAGACAGACAGGAAGTAAACACTAAAGGGAACAGCAGAAGGAGACAGACAGACAGGAAGTAAACACTAAAGGGAACAGCAGAAGGAGACAGACAGACAGGAAGTAAACACTAAAGGGAACAGCAGAAGGAGGCAGACAGGAAGTAAACACTAAAGGGAACAGCAGAAGGAGACAGCCAGACAGGAAGTAAACACTAAAGGGGAAAGCATAATAAGACAGACAGGAAGTAAACACTAAAGGGAACAGCAGGAGGAGACAGAGAGGAAGTAAACACTAAAGGGAACAGCAGAAGAAGACAGACAGGAAGTAAACACTAAAGGGAACAGCAGAAGAAGACAGACAGGAAGTAAACACTAAAGGGAACAGCAGAAGAAGACAGAGAGGAAGTAAACACTAAAGGGAACAGCAGAAGGAGACAGAGAGGAAGTAAACACTAAAGGGAACAGCAGAAGAAGACAGACAGGAAGTAAACACTAAAGGGAACAGCAGTAGAAGACAGACAGGAAGTAAACACTAACGGGAACAGCAGAAGAAGACAGACAGGAAGTAAACACTAAAGGGAACAGCAGAAGGAGACAGACAGGAAGTAAACACCAAAGGGAACAGCAGAAGAAGACAGACAGGAAGTAAACACTAAAGGGAACAGCAGAAGGAGACAGACAGGAAGTAAACACTAAAGAGAACAGCAGAAGAAGACAGACAGGAAGTAAACACTAAAGGGAACAGCAGAAGAAGACAGAGAGGAAGTAAACACTTAAGGGAACAGCAGAAGAAGACAGACAGGAAGTAAACACTAAAGGGAACAGCAGAAGAAGACAGACAGGAAGTAAACACTAAAGGGAACAGCAGAAGAAGACAGACAGGAAGTAAACACTAACGGGAACAGCAGAAGAAGACAGACAGGAAGTGAACACTAAAGGGAACAGCAGTAGAAGACAGACAGACAGGAAGTAAACACCAAAGGGAACAGCAGAAGAAGACAGACAGGAAGTAAACACTAAAGGGAACAGCAGAAGGAGACAGACAGACAGGAAGTAAACACTAAAGGGAACAGCAGAAGGAGACAGACAGGAAGTAAATACTAAAGGGAACAGCAGAAGAAGACAGACAGGAAGTGAACACTAAAGGGAACAGCAGAAGAAGACAGACAGGAAGTGAGCACTAAAGGGAACAACAGAAGAAGACAGACAGGAAGTAAACACCAAAGGGAACAGCAGAAGAAGACAGACAGGAAGTGAACACTAAAGGGAACAGCAGAAAGGAGACAGACAGACAGGAAGTAAACACCAAAGGGAACAGCAGAAGAAGACAGACAGGAAGTAAACACTAAAGGGAACAGCAGTAGAAGACAGACAGACAGGAAGTAAACACCAAAGGGAACAGCAGAAGAAGACAGACAGGAAGTAAACACTAAAGGGAACAGCAGAAGGAGACAGACAGGAAGTAAACACTAAAGGGAACAGCAGAAGGAGGCAGACAGGAAGTAAACACTAAAGGGAACAGCAGAAGGAGACAGACAGACAGGAAGTAAACACTAAAGGGAACAGCAGAAGAAGACAGACAGGAAGTAAACACTAAAGGGAACAGCAGAAGGAGACAGACAGACAGGAAGTAAACACTAAAGGGAACAGCATAATAAGACAGACAGGAAGTAAACACTAAAGGGAACAGCAGGAGGAGACAGAGAGGAAGTAAACACTAAAGGGAACAGCAGAAGAAGACAGACAGGAAGTAAACACTAAAGGGAACAGCAGAAGAAGACAGACAGGAAGTAAACACTAAAGGGAACAGCAGAAGAAGACAGAGAGGAAGTAAACACTAAAGGGAACAGCAGAAGAAGACAGACAGGAAGTAAACACTAAAGGGAACAGCAAAAGAAGACAGAGAGGAAGTAAACACTAACGGGAACAGCAGAAGAAGGCAGACAGGAAGTAAACACTAAAGGGAACAGCAGTAGAAGACAGACAGGAAGTAAACACTAACGGGAACAGCAGAAGAAGACAGACAGGAAGTAAACACTAAAGGGAACAGCAGAAGGAGACAGACAGGAAGTAAACACCAAAGGGAACAGCAGAAGGAGACAGACAGGAAGTAAACACCAAAGGGAACAGCAGAAGAAGACAGACAGGAAGTAAACACTAAAGAGAACAGCAGAAGAAGACAGACAGGAAGTAAACACTAAAGGGAACAGCAGAAGAAGACAGAGAGGAAGTAAACACTAAAGGGAACAGCAGAAGGAGACAGAGAGGAAGTAAACACTAAAGGGAACAGCAGAAGAAGACAGACAGGAAGTAAACACTAAAGGGAACAGCAGAAGAAGACAGACAGGAAGTAAACACTAACGGGAACAGCAGAAGGAGACAGACAGGAAGTAAACACTAAAGGGAACAGCAGAAGAAGACAGACAGGAAGTAAACACTAAAGGGAACAGCAGAAGAAGGCAGACAGGAAGTAAACACTAAAGGGAACAGCAGAAGGAGACAGACAGGAAGTAAACACTAAAGGGAACAGCAGAAGAAGACAGACAGGAAGTAAACACTAAAGGGAACAACAGAAGAAGACAGACAGGAAGTAAACACTAAAGGGAACAGCAGAAGAAGACAGAGAGGAAGTAAACACTAAAGGGAACAGCAGAAGAAGACAGACAGGAAGTAAACACTAAAGGGAACAGCAGAAGAAGACAGACAGGAAGTAAACACTAAAGGGAACAACAGAAGAAGACAGACAGGAAGTAAACACTAAAGGGAACAGCAGAAGAAGACAGACAGGAAGTAAACACCAAAGGGAACAGCAGAAGGAGACAGACAGACAGGAAGTAAACACTAAAGGGAACAGCAGAAGGAGACAGACAGGAAGTAAACACTAAAGGGAACAGCAGCAGAAGACAGACAGGAAGTAAACACTAAAGGGAACAGCAGAAGAAGACAGACAGGAAGTAAACACTAAAGGGAACAGCAGCAGAAGACAGACAGGAAGTAAACACTAAAGGGAACAGCAGAAGAAGACAGACAGGAAGTAAACACTAAAGGGAACAGCAGAAGAAGACAGACAGGAAGTAAACACTAAAGGGAACAGCAGCAGAAGACAGACAGGAAGTAAACACTAAAGGGAACAGCAGAAGAAGACAGACAGGAAGTAAACACTAAAGGGAACAGCAGCAGAAGACAGACAGGAAGTAAACACTAAAGGGAACAGCAGCAGAAGACAGACAGGAAGTAAACACTAAAGGGAACAGCAGCAGAAGACAGACAGGAAGTAAACACTAAAGGGAACAGCAGAAGAAGACAGACAGGAAGTAAACACTAAAGGGAACAGCAGCAGAAGACAGACAGGAAGTAAACACTAAAGGGAACAGCAGAAGAAGACAGACAGGAAGTAAACACTAAAGGGAACAGCAGAAGAAGACAGACAGGAAGTAACACTAAAGGGAACAGCAGCAGAAGACAGACAGGAAGTAAACACTAAAGGGAACAGCAGAAGAAGACAGACAGGAAGTAAACACTAACGGGAACAGCAGAAGAAGGCAGACAGGAAGTAACACTAAAGGGAACAGCAGAAGAAGACAGACAGGAAGTAAACACTAAAGGGAACAACAGAAGAAGACTGACAGGAAGTAAACACTAAAGGGAACAGCAGAAGAAGGCAGACAGGAAGTAAACACTAAAGGGAACAGCAGCAGAAGACAGACAGGAAGTGAACACTAACGGGAACAGCAGAAGAAGACAGACAGGAAGTAAACACTAAAGGGAACAGCAGAAGGAGACAGACAGGAAGTAAACACTAAAGGGAACAGCAGAAGAAGACAGACAGGAAATAAACACTAAAGGGAACAGCAGAAGAAGGCAGACAGGAAGTAAACACTGAAGGGAACAGCAGAAGAAGGCAGACAGGAAGTAAACACTAAAGGGAACAGCAGAAGGAGACAGACAGGAAGTAAACACTAAAGGGAACAGCAGAAGAAGACAGACAGGAAATAAACACTAAAGGGAACAGCAGAAGAAGACAGACAGGAAATAAACACTAAAGGGAACAGCAGAAGAAGGCAGACAGGAAGTAACACTAAAGGGAACAGCAGAAGAAGGCAGACAGGAAGTAAACACTAAAGGGAACAGCAGAAGAAGACAGACAGGAAGTAAACACTGAAGGGAACAGCAGAAGAAGGCAGACAGGAAGTAAACACTAAAGGGAACAGCAGAAGAAGACAGACAGGAAGTAAACACTGAAGGGAACAGCAGAAGAAGGCAGACAGGAAGTAAACACTAAAGGGAACAGCAGAAGAAGACAGACAGGAAGTAAACACTGAAGGGAACAGCAGAAGAAGACAGACAGGAAGTAAACACTGAAGGGAACAGCAGAAGAAGGCAGACAGGAAGTAAACACTAAAGGGAACAGCAGAAGAAGACAGACAGGAAGTAAACACTGAAGGGAACAGCAGAAGAAGACAGACAGGAAGTAAACACTGAAGGGAACAGCAGAAGAAGGCAGACAGGAAGTAAACACTGAAGGGAACAGCAGAAGAAGACAGACAGGAAGTAAACACTGAAGGGAACAGCAGAAGAAGACAGACAGGAAGTAAACACTGAAGGGAACAGCAGAAGAAGACTGACAGGAAGTAAACACTAAAGGGAACAGCAGAAGAAGACAGACAGGAAGTAAACACTGAAGGGAACAGCAGAAGAAGGCAGACAGGAAGTAAACACTAAAGGGAACAGCAGAAGAAGACAGACAGGAAGTAAACACTGAAGGGAACAGCAGAAGAAGGCAGACAGGAAGTAAACACTAAAGGGAACAGCAGAAGAAGGCAGACAGGAAGTAAACACTGAAGGGAACAGCAGAAGAAGACAGACAGGAAGTAAACACTAAAGGGAACAGCAGAAGAAGACAGACAGGAAGTAAACACTGAAGGGAACAGCAGAAGAAGGCAGACAGGAAGTAAACACTAAAGGGAACACGGTATGGTTCTAGAAAAGTATGTAAACTCAATATTGTGATGCCGTTGGTTCTTTAGTGTGTAGCTGTGTGATAAGCGGGATGATGTACGCAGCGAGGCGGTCATTAACGGAGCAATAACGGTGTTGCATTAACTGTCAAAATGCAATGTAATGTTCCTTTCATTTACACGAAAGAGGTAAAGCTCCTTCAGAGTTAAAGCTAATCCTGTTTCTGTTTCACGTGAAGTCTTTAACGAGGCTGCACCCTCAGAGCAAAGAGAGAGAACAAACACACAGCGAGTTAAATTAAACACACACACATACATTCTCACACAGTCTCACACACACAGTCTCACACACACAGTCTCACACACACAGTCTCACACAGTCTCACACACACAGTCTCACACACACACAGTCTCACACACACAGTCTCTCACACACACAGTCTCAAGCAGACACACACACACAGTCTCAAGCAGACACACACACACAGTCTCAAGCAGACACACACACACAGTCTCAAGTAGACACACACACACAGTCTCAAACAGTCTCACACACACAGTCTCAAACAGTCTCACACACACACAGTCTCACACACACAGTCTCAAGCAGACACACACACACAGTCTCAAGTAGACACACACACACAGTCTCACACACACAGTCTCAAGCAGACACACACACACAGTCTCAAGTAGACACACACACAGTCTCAAGTAGACACACACACAGTCTCACACACACAGTCTCACACACACAGTCTCACAGTCTCTCACACACAGTCTCTCACACACACAGTCTCACAGTCTCTCACACACAGTCTCTCACACAGTCTCTCACACACACAGTCTCAAGCAGACACACACACACACAGTCTCAAGTAGACACACACACAGTCTCAAACAGTCTCACACACACAGTCACACACACACAGTCTCAAGCAGACACACACAGTCTCAAGTAGACACACACACAGTCTCAAACAGTCTCACACACAGTCTCAAGCAGTCTCACAAACACATGCAGTCTCACACACACACACAGTCTCAAGCAGTCTCACACACAGTCTCACAAACACACACAGTCTCAAGCAGTCTCACACACACACAGTCTCACACACAGTCTCACAAACACACACAGTCTCACACACATACACACACACAGTCTCAAGCAGTCTCACAAACACAGTCACAGTCGCACGCACACACACACACACACACACACACTTTTTGATTCAGACATACAATATTTAGTCCTCTACCAACAAGGCAAGTAACACTTATTTTTAAAATGTTAATATTTTTAGTTTTGGTCTAAAAATAGTTTAAAAAATGGTCAATCAGTCCTTAAAAAATAGCGAAGGAAATATCGATGGAAAATACATAAATAAATAGAATAAATGTTAAAAACATGTTTCAATTAAATAAATTAAACTGCTTTTTACATTTCACTAACTGTAATACCTTTTTTCATAAATACATTCAATCTTTTTGTTTTAACGATCTGCTATGGATGGTCAGACAGCACGGTAACTCCAGAGGCTGTGAAAGAAGGACTTAATCAGACACGTGTTACTGAATTATCTGGCAAACTATTTCCTGTGGAAGAGTCATTTTTCATTGAGCGGGATGCAGCAGATGAATGGCGGTGCTACGGCAGAAAGAAAGCTTTTAAAGACATTAAAAAGGGCGGCCGAGGCTCGAGTCAATCCACTCAGACAGCTCGTCTCTCTCAGACTCTCAGAGGAGCAGATTATTACTGATGCTGCTCTGTTCAGGACAGCAGGGATAGAGAAGCAGCCATTCAACAAAACACTGTACTCTATGAACCTAGAGTCCAATCTGTGTGTCACACGCACGCCATGATTTATCTTTCTGGGTAGATGTCGACTCAGCAAGGCTTCATGTTCAATATTTGTATAGCATGGAGCAGGAATGAGTCCTAAGGCCATAACATGACTCAGCATGTATGCACTTTCTGTCCCCTGGTCTGGAAGTCAATGTTTTATCGAATGTGTTTTTGGTTCCTGAAATAAGGTCTGTGGTTAACACAAGTTGAAAATATTTGTTTCCCTCTTTATAGCCCAACATTAGCCACCTTTAGCTTAGCGGTGGTGACGTGAAGTCATGTGACCGTGCTGTAGTTCCTTTATAGCATAACATTAGCCACCTTTAGCTTAACGGTGGTGACGTGAAGTCATGTGACCGTGCTGTAGTTCCTTTATAGCCCAACATTAGCCACCTTTAGCTTAGCGGTGGTGACGTGAAGTCATGTGACCGTGCTGTAGTTCCTTTATAGCCCAACATTAGCCGCCTTTAGCTTAGCGGTGGTGACGTGAAGTCATGTGACCGTGCTGTAGTTCCTTTATAGCATAACATTAGCCACCTTTAGCTTAGCGGTGGTGACGTGAAGTCATGTGACCGTACTGTAGTTCCTTTATAGCCCAACATTAGCCACCTTTAGCTTAACGGTGGTGACGTGAAGTCATGTGACCGTGCTGTAGTTCCTTTATAGCCCAACATTAGCCACCTTTAGCTTAGCGGTGGTGACGTGAAGTCATGTGACCGTGCTGTAGTTCCTTTATAGCTCAACATTAGCCACCTTTAGCTTAGCGGTGGTGACGTGAAGTCATGTGACCGTGCTGTAGTTCCTTTATAGCCCAACATTAGCCACCTTTAGCTTAGCGGTGGTGACGTGAAGTCATGTGACCGTGCTGTAGTTCCTTTATAGCCCAACATTAGCCACCTTTAGCTTAGCGGTGGTGACGTGAAGTCATGTGACCGTGCTGTAGTTCCTTTATAGCCCAACATTAGCCACCTTTAGCTTAGCGGTGGTGACGTGAAGTCATGTGACCGTGCTGTAGTTCCTCTATAGCCCAACATTAGCCACCTTTAGCTTAGCGGTGGTGACGTGAAGTCATGTGACCGTGCTGTAGTTCCTCTATAGCCCAACGTCAGCTTCTTACTTCAGAAATCATAAAGTGGTGTTACTGTGTGGAGATTATCCCGCTGAACTAAACGTGTCAGTGTCATTAAGTTTGTAGGAGAAATCCCATCAGCTTTTCGAGTTACCCGGGGGGACCGTGTTAATGATTTGAGGGGATGAGATAGCAGAATCTGAACTGCTGACCGAAGCAGTTAGTCATCCACAGGATTAATTAGTCATTTAGTCCCAGATCAACTAATTAGCAGTGGATGGAAGGTTCTTCAGTTTTAGGATCTGTTCAAAGTGCAGGTAGACACATTAAACCACACAGTGAATGTACTTTTAAATGTTTAACTGTGCTATATACTGTTTAAAGGTCATCATCATTTTTATAGAGGAACAAAAAGGGGTAAAAGTCACATGAAAAGTTCCACCCTTTAATTGCAAACCTGACTATAAACTGATGCAATGTTAAGCCTCTAAGAAGTGTCCGGAGACTCCTCACAGACATTACTGGCTATACATATAAACTCACCAGTTGTTCCACTTTTAAATTCACATTTAATGTCGATATTTTTAACAGTTATTTATATAATTGGATTTTTTATATATAATTATTTTCCTGGTAATTATTTTTAATTTAATTATATATTCTTTTACATTTAAACTTACATAAAAACACAAAATCTATATTTATTAGCTTTTTAATTGTTCAGCAGCAGACTGTATATCGTTTTCCCCCAGCTTGTGAAAGTACACACCACCGGAGGCAAAGCAAGTCATCCAAACATCGGTAAAACAGAAAGGAAGGAAAACGCGTTTGTCTGTTTAAGGCGTCCAAGTTGGATGGAAAGCAAAGGAAGGAAGCCGCGACACAAGAGTTGCAATATTCTCAAAACCAATAAAGAAATCCCATTGGTGTTTTGCAGAGGAAATCCTTGTGATGCTAACTTCAGGGTTCACAACAACACGGCACCACTCTATCATAATGCTCAGCCTCTTTCCATAATGCCACTCCTCTCTTTCTCCAAGGTCTCTCTGAATTATTCATCCCTCTCATCTTCTCTCTCCTCCTGCCATCTTCAGACGAGCTGACGAAGAGGAAGAGGACGAGGGGCTCCAGAGGAACGACTGAAAACTGTCAATAACGAGGAGGCCAAATGTGTGGTCTCTACTTTAAAGAGTCCTCTCCTGCTGATGTTCAGGTGTATATCAATGTGTAGTGTCTCTACTTTAAAGAGTCCTCTCCTGCTGATGTTCAGGTGTATATCAGTATGTAGTGTCTCTACTTTAAAGAGTCCTCTCCTGCTGATGTTCAGGTGTATATCAGTATGTAGTGTCTCTACTTTAAAGAGTCCTCTCCTGCTGATGTTCAGGTGTATATCAATGTGTAGTGTCTCTACTTTAAAGAGTCCTCTCCTGCTGATGTTCAGGTGTATATCAGTATGTAGTGTCTCTACTTTAAAGAGTCCTCTCCTGCTGATGTTCAGGTGTATATCAGTATGTAGTGTCTCTACTTTAAAGAGTCCTCTCCTGCTGATGTTCAGGTGTATATCAGCATGTAGTGTCTCTACTTTAAAGAGTCCTCTCCTGCTGATGTTCAGGTGTATATCAGTATGTAGTGTCTCTACTTTAAAGAGTCCTCTCCTGCTGATGTTCAGGTGTATATCAGTATGTGGTGTCTCTACTTTAAAGAGTCCTCTACTGCTGATGTTCAGGTGTATATCAGTATGCAGTGTCTCTACTTTAAAGAGTCCTCTCCTGCTGATGTTCAGGTGTATATCAGTGTGTAGTGTCTCTACTTTAAAGAGTCCTCTCCTGCTGATGTTCAGGTGTATATCAGTATGTAGTGTCTCTACTTTAAAGAGTCCTCTCATGCTGATGTTCAGATGTATATCAGTATGTGGTGTCTCTACTTTAAAGAGTCCTCTCCTGCTGATGTTCAGGTGTATATCAGTATGTGGTGTCTCTACTTTAAAGAGTCCTCTCCTGCTGATGTTCAGGTGTATATCAGTATGTAGTGTCTCTACTTTAAAGAGTCCTCTCCTGCTGATGTTCAGGTGTATATCAGTATGTAGTGTCTCTACTTTAAAGAGTCCTCTCCTGCTGATGTTCAGGTGTATATCAATGTGTAGTGTCTCTACTTTAAAGAGTCCTCTCCTGCTGATGTTCAGGTGTATATCAGTATGTAGTGTCTCTACTTTAAAGAGTCCTCTCCTCTGATGTTCAGGTGTATATCAGTATGTAGTGTCTCTACTTTAAAGAGTCCTCTCCTGCTGATGTTCAGGTGTATATCAGTATGTAGTGTCTCTACTTTAAAGAGTGCTCTCCTGCTGATGTTCAGGTGTATATCAGTATGTAGTGTCTCTACTTTAAAGAGTCCTCTCCTGCTGATGTTCAGGTGTATATCAGTATGTAGTGTCTCTACTTTAAAGAGTCCTCTCCTGCTGATGTTCAGGTCTATACAAAATATTGCCCTTACTGCGATTTTAATCTTGATTACATTTAAAGGAACGTTGCAGCAGCGTTAGACAGTTGACTGATGGGCTGTGCAGTAAGAAGAGGACAGATTGATAGCTCCTGTAGAAGAGAGGAGGAGAATGAGGGCAGAGGAAAGGAGTCAGGAAACAGTGATGCAGCGCTGGGGAGGAAGAGGACGATGAATAATGGATGCTTCTGTAAATAGAAAGAGCTGCACTCAGGATCAGAAACACTCTTTACACTGGAACCGTCCCGTTAAGAGGACGACATTTTAATAATACAGCATTATCCCGAAACACAGTTTGATGAAAGGAGCTGTGTTTCTAATCAGCTGGTGTATTGATCACTGGAAATGTTAGTAAAGTGTGAAGTAATTAATCCAATAACACACACACACACACACACACACACACACACACACACACACACGGGGACTTCCTGCATAACGTGTTCAGACGGGATCGTTTTACAGCACCGGAGAAACCTCCTCCTAACTCAACATCCTGTGCGTCTCCTGATGTGAAAGCCAACAGAGGATGTGTCTAACATCTCACTTAGAGCCCATTTCTCTCATGGTGAGGCGTTAGATGGTACGGTGCTCATCCAGGTGTCTGAGGAGAATTAAATCATCCTGCTGATTTCAAACGTATCCCACACTGCTGAGTTGTAGTGTGTTCTATAGGTGTTAGTGCATGTAAATGGTCTGCAAAGGCTAAAATCCCTGTGTTTCTCTCGTTATATATAGTATTAATATATATTAATAACTGAACGCTGCTTCTCCATGTTTAGTTCTGACTCTGGGGACAGAAAGCTGACCAGTCCCTGAAGACCTGAGAGATCTGGATGCTTCATCATTTAGCAGGAGAGTCAGAAATGTATTTTGGGCCTAAACCATTCAAAGCTTTATAAACCAGCAGCAGTATTTAGAAATCTATTCTTTGACACACAGGAAGCCAGTGTAAAGACTTCAGAACAGGAGTGATCCACTTTCTTAGTGTTAGTGAGGACTCGAGCAGCGGCGTTCTGAATCAGCTGCAGCTTCCTAATAGATTTTTTAGTGAGACCTGTGAAGACACCATCGCAGTAGTCCAGTCTACTGAAGATAAAAGCATGGACACGTCTTTCCAAATCCTGCTGTGACATTAGTCTTTTAATCCTAGATATGTTCTTTAGGTGATAGTAGGCTGATTTAGTAACTGTTTTAATGTGACTGTTGAAACTCAGGTCAGAGTCCATGACTACACCTAGATTTCTGGCTTTATCTGTTGTTTGAACATTGCAGACTGAAGTTCAGCGCTAACTTTATACGTTCTGCCTTGGCTCCAAAAACCATTACCTCAGTTTTATCTTTGTTTAATTGGAGAAAGTTCTGACACATCCAGTCATTGATTTGTTCAATGCACTTACTCAGTGTTTGAATTGGAGCATAGTCTCCTGGTGAAATTGTTATGTAAATTTGTGTGTCATCTGCATAGCTATGGTAACTTATTTTGTTGTTCTTCATTATCTGAGCCAGTGGTAGCATGTAGATGTTAAAGAGAAGAGGCCCCAAGATGGAGCCTTGAGGAACCCCACATGTCATATTTGTCAACTCAGATGTGTATTTACCAATAGAAACAAAGTTGTTTCTGTCCTTTAAGTAGGATTCAAACCAATTTAGGACTGTTTCCGAAAGTCCCACCCAGTTTTCCAGTCGGTCTAGTAATATGCTGTGGTCAACAGTGTCAAACGCAGCACTGAGATCTAATAATACTAACACTGAAGTTCTGCCACTGTCTGTGTTTAAGTGGATGTCATTGAAACCTTTAAGTTATTATTATTATATTCACTGTAAAGTCTTTGATGCCGTAGTATCAAACTCATTACATTAGAGTATGAAACTGAATATTAAAAGTAGGTAGCCGGTACGATCCTGTGCATTAAATCTTTGTAACGGAACTTTTCTCCATGAGGCTTTAGGAGAATAAGTTATAGGAAACTTTGAATTTTCTTTTTCCATCTCTCACAGCCTTCCTTTGCTTGAAAATGCTTTTGTATACTTCCAGCTGAATTTACTTTCTCTCAAAAACACCCCTTTTTTTGTTTATGCTTTGGTTATGTGTAATTACTCTGGATAATTGCCTCAATCCAACAGATGATGACTGATCAAACTGTTGTATAAATACCGTGCGAATAAAACAAAACTATGTGCATGCATTGCTGCTCTGCCTGTCAAATCAAATCAAATTTTATTTATAGAGCACATTTAAAAACGATGTTTGGTCGAGCCAAAGTGCTGTACATGTAATAAAAACACTTTACTGCAGTGCAATTGTAACAAAAGACAGTCATTTTGCAACAGCAAATATAAAAACAATACACAGGGAAATGTCCTCTCTCAGCCTCCAGTAAGTCAGATCATATTCACCATAAACATAACATTAATATTTAAATATATGGAACGTGTGCACCTCTACCTCAGCGAGTCATGCAGATCAGAGTAACTGCAGTACAGACAGTTCCAGAACAAATTAAGACATGTGAGCTATTTCTCCTCCACAAACACACAGAAAGATGTCTACTCTGAGGGTGGAAGAAACATGAGATTACATAATAATTATTTAGCCAAAGCAGCAGAGCGCAGAACAAACAGCGGCCGCGAACATCTGACACACACCTGACTGATCCAAGACACACCACACACACACAAACACACACCTGACTGATTCGAGACACCACACAGTCACACACACCTGACTGATCCAAGACACCACCACACACACACTACCTGACTGATCCAAGACACCACCACACACACCTGACTGATCCAAGACACCACCACACACACCTGACTGATCCAAGACACCACCACACACACCTGACTGATCCAAGACACCACCACCAGAGATGGGGTCATTACTAAAAAAAAAAGAAGCAATATATTACACTACTTCGTTACTCTCTACATTAAGTAACTCGTTACTTTACTCGCCGAGCACCTACGAACTGCGCATGTGTGAGTGGCAATAACTCGCCTTACCAGCAGGCGGCGGTAGTGTGTATTCGTCATTCAAAAACAGGCAACAACCGGAAGACAGAGAAGAAGAACAGACTACGTGATATAAACAAACAATAAATAGCGTGTGCGGTAGCTTCACGTTAGCATGTGTTCTTTGCAGGTGCTTGTTGAGGTTTGATGACGTGGTGTTTGCAGCAGTGGATAACAGCTGCTGGCCTGGACACAGTTTGCACCTCACCGTCACATTCCTGTCTATTCTTCGGACGAACTCAAAATAATGGGCATACCTCCACCCCTCGAAAGTTATCGCTGACTCAGCCATGTTTATGCAGCGCTGCAGGTGGAGATGTGGACGCGCAGATTACGTACATATCAACCTGCGGCGGAAACCCCTCGTGTCCGTCAGTGCGATGATTATGACTGATTTTTAGTAAGTAACGAAGTAACGCGTGTCGGGGCAATGTTAGTAACTGTAGTGTGATTACTGAATTATAAAAGTAGCGCGTTACACTACTCCGTTACCGACAAAAGTAATATTGTTACACCCAACTCTGACCACCACACACACCTGACTGATCCAAGACACCACACACACACATCTGACTGATTCGAGACACCACACACACATCTGACTGATTCGAGACACCACACACACACACACACACACACATCTGACTGATTCGAGACACTACACACACACATCTGACTGATTCGAGACACCACACACACACACACACACACACACACATCTGACTGATTCGAGACACTACACACACACATCTGACTGATTCGAGACACCACACACACACACACACACACACATCTGACTGATTCGAGACACTACATACACACATCTGACTGATTCGAGACACCACACACACATCTGACGCTTGTCAACTATCAGCAGGAGGGCGGGGGAGCCTCTCTGCGGGGAAGCAGTGTGTGGACCTGTCAGCGCAACTTACATGATGTCGAATTTAACAAACACATTTAAATAATTGGTTTAAACGGCATAATAATAAGGACGATTGTCCGTTCTGTGATTCTCCAGAACACACATGTTATGATATTAGGGTCATGCAGAGTGAGATGAGATCGCTGTCCCTTTGAGAGAGAGAGAGAGGGGTGTGGCTTGTGCATACGTGTTTGTGGATGGTAGAGCGACAGTGAGAGAACGTGTGTATGTTTCTGGAAGTGAAACGAGGAAGCAGAAAAACAGAGGTCTGTACTCCTCGACTACGGTCTGGGAGCCGACAGGAAAGTTCAACACACAGATGGCCAGTCCGCCCCTTTGTAGCATATTATTTCAATGAGAGATGATCAGATCGCCACTGGGCTTTCAACTAAATACACAGCCACGCAGAAACTGCGGCATTTGTACAGCTCCTTATGGGTAGGCTACTGCAATTAGTGAAGTGCTTTCCTCTCTGTGGTGAAACGATCAGCACCACGGAGGAAAGCGGCAGAAAGTCACCTGGAGTTAAAGAGAGCGGGGCTGCGTTGTGTGCATGGCTTCCTTCTGCGGGTAACGGGGAGACGCGCTCTGGCGGCGGCCTCGTTCAGGATCCCAAAATACAATTTAAATATTTTTGCACACTTATTCCACTTATTCCTAGCGTGCCACTGGTTACGGTGCCGCGTGCTGTAAGGAATATTTGAATGTATTCATGTTAGCTCCAAATGTATAAGTTTAAAATGAGAATGATTTTGGGTTAAAACTGAGCTGGACTTTGGAGCAAGCACATGTGACTGCAGAGAAGACCATGTGGTGTTGGAGGACAAAGGATTTGGCGGGGGAGGTGACAGCATCTGTTGACTTGCACTGTATGCAAATGCTCTTGCCACCTGAGAGTGAAGGAACTCAAGATTTGGGGTGATGGGGGGACATTTGGGCTGCCAATCAAAGTAGAGAGATCGGATGACCCCTCCCATTGCTTCAGCATAAATACAGAGACGCAACTGGGTTCAGTCTCTTTCTGCTGGCCGGCTGACGTGATCACCAGGTTGTATGTATGTTTTGTGTTGTATGTTGTGTGTATTTGTGTTATATGTATCTTGTGTTGTAAGTATACTGTGTTTGTATGGGTAGTGTATTGAATGTAATGATTTCTGGTGCATTGTAATATTGCCATTAAATAGAGTATGGTTGACTTGGTGGCACTGAACTCCTTCCATATACACAGCTCAGAAGGACGCGGGGATATTAGAAACGTGGTGCGTAAATCCATAATAATATCCTAACAGTGCCAATGCTGGCACGCGTGCCAATGCTGGCACGCGTGCCAGGGGTTGCCGACCCCTGCACTACACACACACATCTGACTGATTCGAGACACTACACACACACATCTGACTGATTCGAGACACTACACACACACATATCTGACTGATTCGAGACACTACACATCTGACTGATTCGAGACACCACACACACACATCTGACTGATTCGAGATACTACACATCTGACTGATTCGAGACACTACACACACACACATCTGACTGATTCGAGACACCACACACACACACACACATCTGACTGATTCGAGACACTACACACACACATCTGACTGATTCGAGACACTACACACACACATCTGACTGATTCAAGACACTACACCCACACACATCTGACTGATTCGAGACACTACACACACATCTGACTGATTCGAGACACTACACACACACACATCTGACTGATTCGAGACACTACACATCTGACTGATTCGAGACACTACACACACACATCTGACTGATTCGAGACACTACACACACACACCACA
>CADEHL010000367.1:0-38789 GCA_902827135.1 Harpagifer antarcticus
GGTTTAACAAGTAAATGTAACATTTTTCTACTTAAATACAGACAGATTCATTTTTGAGGTGTTTTTTTTTCCAGTCTGCAGTTCTCCGGTCACGTCCCTCTGTCGACACTAGATGGAGGCAGAGTAACTATGGAAGGAGGGCCTGTGACGGCCTTTTATCCCTAAAATCATTAACTATGGACAAAATATCTCTCTAATTAATCTTATTTTTGGCTCACTTTCATCCTAAATTACACCTAATTTATATTAAATCGATTTCAGTCTTTTACATAACTCGAATATATCTAATACAATATAATTAGAACCTAATCCTTTACCTTACGTCTAAACTTAACCACTCAGACCTTATGTCTAAACTTAAGTTAATACTCTTCAATTAATGGACTATCATATCCTTTATTTAACTTTTAAATCTAACCATTTTATCTTTTGCCTAATCCTAAAATACTCATCATCTTATCCTTTAATTAACCCCTAAACCTAACCATTCAGACTCTATGCCTAAATTTAAATTAATATTTATCAATTATCAGACTATCTTGTCCTTAAGTTAATCTCTAAACATAACCACTCAGACCTTATGTCTAAACTTAAGTTAATACTCTTTAATTAATGGACTATCATATCCTTCATTTAACTTTTAAATCTAATCATTTTATCTTTTGCCTAATCCTAAAATACGTATCATCTTATCCTTTAATTAACCCCTAAACCTAACCATTCACGACTCTATGCCTAAATTTAAATTAATATTTATCAATTATCAGACTTTCTTGTCCTTAAGTTAATCTTTAAACTTACCATTTAGACTTTATACCTAAATTTAAGCTAATATTATTCAATCATTAGACTATCATATCCTCAAGTTAACCTCTAAACTTAACCATTCTGATTTCTTGCCTAATCCTAAAGTATTTCTCCATTAAAAGTTATCTGACTCTCAAAGCAAACAATTAAAATCCACTTATAGTACACTTTTTTCTAAATCTCTTAATTCAAATTGAATTTAAAAATGTAATTTGGTTGTTTCCTCAGTCGGACCTCGGTTTGCCATGACTAATAAGGAGAGGTGTGGTTCTTTCTGAGCAGGTCGTACTTGGACGCGGCGACGTTTGTTTGGACTGGGCCCCCGCCTGGTTTTGGGGACTTCATTTGGACTGGAATGGTACTTCCCTCAGTCGGTTCCGAGTCTAACATGGCTGGGTTGGGGGGTTGGTTCTGACCGGACTGAGCGGTGTCCGGGTGCGACTAATGTTCTTTGGACCCGGTTGTCCCAGCTTGGTGAGACCCGATCTGAACTGGTGGGACACGTCACTGACACTTAGAGGTCCTTCATCTAATTTCCCTTAAATACATCTTTACAAATAGCTATCTAATCTTCAAACTAAACAATTAAAATCTATTTTGGTACACTCTTAGTTTAATATCAAACAATAGACCATTTTTAGCCTAACTTTAGACTATTTTGGTTTCCCAATTATATATGACCTTCAAACCAAACAATTAAAATCAATTTATGGTACACTCTTAATTAAATATCAAATAATAGATCATCTTTAGTCTAACTTTAGACTATCTTGGTTCCCCAGTTATACTAATTTACCCGGAATCTGACCATTAACCTTGACCATTTAGGCTCTTCGCCTAAACCTAAACCACATTATCTCCCCACTTTTTCACTCTGACCTTTACTTCCTACCCCTTTTTTGGAACGAACCCTTCGGGGTGACGAATGGAAATTGGCCATAAACAGATACAGCCAAAGCGGCAAGGGGAGGTGTCCGCCGTAAACACAGCTAGCCTCCCTGTCTCTGTCTTTCAAGCTTAATTACTCTGTCTACTTCATCTTTACACACTTATGTCTCAGTTATGATGCTAAGCTAGGGCATGAGCCGACACGTCATCTAGTGCGCGTGCATCTCCTTGGATCTCTGTATAACCATGAAGTCGTCGGGCGACATGGGGAGATCTGGTGGCCGATAATCAACCTAACCCTAACCCTAACCCTAACCCCTAACCATTCAGACTCTATGCCTAAATTTAAATTAATATTTATCAATTATCAGACTATCTTGTCTTTAAGTTAATCTCTAAACTTAACCATTCAGACCTTATGTCTAAGCTTAAGTTAATACTCTTTAATTAATGGACCATCATATCCTTCATTTAACTTTTAAACCTAATCATTTTATCTTTTGCCTAATCCTAAAATACTTATCATATTATCCTTTAATTAACCCCTAAAGCTAACCATTCAGACTCTATGCCTAAATTTAAATTAATATTTATCAATTATCAGACTATCTTGTCCTTAAGTTAATCTTTAAACTTAACCATTTAGACTTTATACCTAAATTTAAGCTAATATTAGTCAATTATTAGATTATCTTGTCCTTAAGTTAACCCCTAAACCTAACCACTTAGATTTTATACCTAAATTTAAGCTAATATTGTTCAATCATTAGACTATCATATCCTTAGGTTAACCTCTAAACTTAACCATTCTGATTTCTTGCCTAATCCTAAAGTATTTCTCCATTAAAAGTTATCTGACTCTCAAAGCAAACAATTAAAATCCACTTATAGTACACTTTTGTCTAAATCTCTTAATTCAAATTGAATTTAAAATTGTAATTTGGTTGTTTCCTCAGTCGGACCTCGGTTTGCCATGACTAATAAGGAGAGGTGTGGTTCTTTCTGAGCAGGTCGTACTTGGACGCGGCGACGTTTGTTTGGACTGGGCCCCCGCCTGGTTTTGGGGACTTCATTTGGACTGGAATGGTACTTCCCTCAGTCGGTTCCGAGTCTAACATGGCTGGGTTGGGGGGTTGGTTCCGACCGGACTGAGCGGTTTCCGGGTGCGACTAATGTTCTTTGGACCCGGTTGTCCCGGCTTGGTGAGACCCGATCTGAACTGGTGGGACACGTCACTGACACTTAGAGGTCCTTCATCTAATTTCCCTTAAATACATCTTCACAAATAACTATCTGATCTTCAAACCAAACAGTTAAAATCTATTATGGTACACTCTTAATTAAATATCAAATAATAGATCATCTTTAGTCTAACTTTAGACTATCTTGGTTCCCCAGTTATACTAATTTACCCGGAATCTGACCATTAACCTTGACCATTTGGGCTCTTCGCCTAAACCTAAACCACATTATCTCCCCACTTTTTCACTCTGACCTTTACTTCCTACCCCTTTTTTGGAACGAACCCTTCGGGGTGACGAATGGAAATTGGCCATAAACAGATACAGCCAAAGCGGCAAGGGGAGGTGTCCGCCGTAAACACAGCTAGCCTCCCTGTCTCTGTCTTTTCAAGCTTAATTACTCTGTCTACTTCATCTTTACACACTTATGACTCAGTTATGATGCTAAGCTAGGGCATGAGCCGACACGTCATCTAGTGCGCGTGCATCTCCTTGGATCTCTATACAACCATGAAGTCGTCGGGCGACATGGGGAGATCTGGTGGCCCTTAAAAACCTAACCCTAACCCTAACCCCTAACCCTAACCCCTAACCCTAACCCCAACCCCAACCCTAACCCCAACCCTAACCATGGGGAGATCTGGTGGCCCTTAAACAAACCTAACCCTAACCCCTAACCCTAACCCTAAACGCTAACCCTAACCCCTAACCCTAACCCCTAACCCTAAACCCAACACCCATCCACAGACCCCTAGGCCAGTGCAACCCAATCCAACACCGGAATCCAAAACCCTACTCCTAACCAAAACCTAACCCTAACCCCTAACCCTAACCCCCTAACCCTAACCCTAACATACCATACTCATCCGTCTCAAACAACATCTGTACAACATTGGGGAAGGTCGACTCACAACCCCCTTGGTCACCCACTTCCAACTACACCCGCCAGATCAACTCACCATCTCAGGCCTGGAAACCAACGACCGGTGGACCATCGGGCAGAGGAAGAGGGCAGAAACATCTTGGATCCAGAAACTTGGAACAACCACACCCAGGGGACTCAACGACTTATAGACGTATCCCCTCTGGATCCTCCCCTCTCCTCTGCCTACCTGTCCCGGGGATGATCTGACCTACTCCTCCTCCTTGGCCCATGGACCCTAACACCTACAGACAAACACCCTCACAACACCCATCCACAGACCCCTAGGCCAGTGCAACCCAATCCAACACCGGAATCCAAAACCCTACTCCTAACCAAAACCTAACCCTAACCCCTAACCCCTAACCCCAACCCTAACCCTAACCCTCCTCCAGTCACAACCTTATTTCTCCGAATATAGAGTCATATCAGCCTACAGGAAAAATCCCAGCCTACACGACATACATTCCAAGTTTAGCAGCAACAGAGCCCTACCACATACACAACATAGTCACCGCTACATCAATAGAAAATACATACATAACCAATACAGTGGAGCAGCCTTCCCTGCCCTCGGTTCATTCTCTCTTAATAACAGCAACATAGTCTACATCATCACATGCAACACCTGTAAAAAACACTACATAGGAGAAACCAAACATACCATACTCATCCGTCTCAAACAACATCTTTACAACATTGGGGAAGGTCGACTCACAACCCCCTTGGTCACCCACTTCCAACTACACTCACCAGATCAACTCACCATCTCAGGCCTGGAAACCAACGACCGGTGGACCATCGGGCAGAGGAAGAGGGCAGAAACATCTTGGATCCAGAAACTCGGAACAACCACACCCAGGGGACTCAACGACGCTATAGACGTATCCCCTCTGGATCCTCCCCTCTCCTCTGCCCACCTGTCCCGGGGATGATCTGACCTACTCCTCCTCCTTGGCCCATGGACCCTAACACCTACAGACAAACACCCTCACAACACCCATCCACAGACCCCTAGGCCAGTGCAACCCAATCCAACACCGGAATCCAAAACCCTACTCCTAACCAAAACCTAACCCTAACCCCTAACCCTAACCCCCTAACCCTAACCCCCTAACCCTAACCCCTAACCCCCTAACCCTAACCCAGTCAGGTTGGGCCCGAAATGTTTGTTAAACCATGTGCCAGCATGAGCAGATGAACTCTAAAAAACAAGGTGTCAAAAGTCGTTTGAGTTTTAAAAACAAGGAATAAAAGAATCATACAATGAGTTTAAAAGAGGCGAAATAGCATAAACAACATCAAGGGGAAAGAGTTCCCAACGTTTCACCTTGTCGGCTTCATGCTTTTATCTTCAGTAGACTCGACTACTGCAATGGTGTCTTCACAGGTCTCACTAAAAAATCTATTAGGAAGCTGAAGGGTTAGAAGATTCAGAACGCTGCTGCTCGAGTCCTCACTAACACTAAGAAAGTGGATCACTCCTGTTCTGAAGTCTTTACACTGGCTTCCTGTGTGTCAAAGAATAGATTTCTAAATACTGCTGCTGGTTTATAAATCTTTGAATGGTTTAGGCCCAAAATACATTTCTGTTCTCCTGCTAAATGATGAACCATCCAGATCTCTCAGGTCTTCAGGGACTGGTCAGCTTTCTGTCCCCAGAGTCAGAACTAAACATGGAGAAGCAGCGTTCAGTTATTATGCTCCATCTGGAACAAACTCCCAGAAACCTGCAGGTCCGCTGCAACTATGACTACTTTTAAATCCAGGCTGAAGACTTTTTCTTTTTGTCGCTGCTTTTAATTGAACTATTCATATCTTAGACTGCACTGTAACTTTTATCCATGTATTTTTTCTTTTAATGTTTATCCATGTATTTCTTCTTTTAATGTTTATTTTATTAGCTTTTCTTTTTAATGATTTTAAATGCCATTTTCTTAATGTCTTTCATTTTTTGTAAAGCACTTTGAATTGCCTTGTGTTGAAAAGTGCTATATAAATAAACTTGCCTTGCCTTGCCTTGCCTTGTCTTGTGATACAGGTTCCCTTTGAGCAGATCTGAGATTTAAAATCTCTCAAAAGCGCCGTATTAGCTACAGTAACTACGGAACAATTATACAGAGTAGAATAAATGAAACAGAGAAGTCTAATTAAACAAGAATATAACTTACAGTGGTTGCTGCGTCAATAGGTAGTGTCGTCACCCGGTCTCGATGCATACCTGTGTTTAGTCTAGAAAAAGGTAAATGTGTGCATGTTATTATAAAGTTGTGTATATTTACAGACCGTTGCAAAAACTAAGAAGCTTATAAACATCAGGTTTGAAACTAAAAGAGCTTTGAAACACAATGAAAGATGTTTGGAGTTTTATTTGAGTTATTCATTTAAACTTTTTGTCTAAGAGAAGCTGATTTGAAACCGTTGTTACATACAGTTACGGCACTTCCTGTTTCTGCCGGAGAGAGGGGAGAGAGGGGAGAGAGAGAGGGGAGAGAGAGGGGAGAGAGAGGGGAGAGAGAGGGGAGGCCGTCCCAAAGCTTGCTGCTGTATTTACTCCCTCCATCTGACAGGAGGGAGCCTCGTTGAGCTGCGAGTGTGGCTACAGCCTGAGTTCACTCCATCACGGAGGGGTAGGGTCGAGGGAGTGGTTTGGGATTGGGCCGGTGTATATACATTCACTCCGCAGCTGCATATAATCAGCTCATCACAGGCATTCTCTTTAACCTATTACATTTCACCTCATTCTCCAGCAGCCAATCAACGTGCTGCAGCCAAACTATAAAATGGTTCTCCTCTCTTCTGCAGTCAGCTGTGATTTCAGGTGTGCATACACCTTATCATATGGCATGTGTCAATAAATGTTCAAACAAAAATGAATTATCTCCTTATTGAAACATCATGTGTTGAAATAAACAACTGCAGTTCAAAATAAAAAGTGAATTGCTTAATATTCTTGTTGTGGAATCAATTAATTTCTTTCTTTAAAGGCAAAAACATGAAAAAGCTAAGAAAATAATCTATTGAATACAATATATTTGGAGCAACTTCATTTATAAATGGTTGTAAACTTAAAAACGTGTGTTCACAATTATGGTAATTAAGTACATGCAACTTAAAATTCCTTTTAAATCATACGGTAAAACAAGTTGGAGCAACTTAATTTTTGGAGTAATCAACTTAAAAACTTGTGTTTATGCTACCAATTATTAAGTAAGTGGTAATTAAAAACACCTCTGATTGTAGAGGAAAAGCCTTCTCCCCTAACTCAAATAACGTTGTTGCTTTAAGACAATTTCATTAGAAGTTGTCTTAACTCAAACATCGATGCAAACTGTTGCGTTGATTTTCTTTGTTGAGCCAAGGCATTTGTTTTTAGAGTGTGGTTACTTTGAAGAAGGCCGAATATGGATGCTGGTGGGCGGGCGGTTGAGCACCTCAAAATCCACCCCCTTTAAGTCTTACCAGGGGCATGAGAACATGCTCCACAGGAGGGTGGGTGGGGCTGTGAATAAGGATGAATATGGATGCTGGTGGGCGGACAGTAAAGCACCACAAAATCCACCTCCTTTAAGTTACCAGGGGCACGAGGTTCTTGAGGGTGTGAACATCTGTGTTTAGTCTGTGGGGGAGTGCTTAAGTTCGGGGGCCCGGGGTCTCGCGGTGTCAGGGAGAGATGCTGGAGCGGCTTTGTCCGTCGTTTGGGGCTCTGTGAGCGGCTACAAATAGGTGATTTTCCCGGTGTATTTCATGGATGTCTGACATAGCCTGTTTGCTCATGTCAGGGAGAGATGCCGGAGCTGCTTAGTCCGTCATTTGGGGCTCTGTGTAGGGCCAGAAAGAAGTGGTTTTCGCGCTCTGTCTCCTGGTGGTGTGAAATAGCCTGTTTGCCCATGTCAAATCTTGCTACTAATTGATAACTTTTAGTAGGAATGTCTGTTTTACATGTGTTCAGAATGTTCTATTTATTGTTAAACATCACATTCTGAATGACCCATTTCAATTGCAAACTGAATTAAAACAGTCCCCCCGACCCTTGAAACTAATCTACCCACGTTTAGCATGCTATTTTCGGTTATAAATCTTATCACCATGGATGTGCCTGTATTTAACAACAAAAAAGCTTACAGCACCGGGTATTCCCAGGCGGTCTCCCATCCAAGTACTGACCCGGCCCGACCCTGCTTAACTTCCGAGATCGGGCGTGCTTTTTTTATTTTATAGAAAAACAAAAACATAGTTACATTTTAAAACATAATAGTCCACCTTACTGATCCCCCCCAAAAAAGGACCCCAAGGCTTTCCAAACAATCAGTTTCAACAAAATCTCAGTTTTCATTAATATATCTCATACATACACCGCATCTTCTTTCTATTACAAACAAAAAGTAGTACTCTCCATATCCACTCTCCTGCATATCACATATCAATAACAAATCAAAAAACAGAATCACGCAGGACACACTCTCAGCTTACACTAAGCATTCTCAAATATATCAGACACCTATTCACACCATCACACATTTTTGTCATACATCACACCCACCAAATTCCATTTTACCCCATTTTCCACTTTCCACATCTTTCCTCATCTCAGTGATCGCCCATGCCCTTTTCCTTTCCAACCCCTTCCCCCACTCCTCCATCGTTTCTCCCTCTCTATTCCCATACGGCCTTAGCGTTAGCATGAGGCTATGCACATCCTCCTCGCTTTCCACCCACTCACCCTTTTTAATCATCACCCCTATATTTACGCCTATCTTCTCCCAGCCCAACATTTCCTCTTCCAACACTCTTGCCTTTTCCTCCTCAATTTCCTTCTTCCTCATCTTCACAAGCTCCTCCTCTCTCTGCTCCTCCTCGCTGTCTTTTCTCCCCTCACTATCACCCTCCTCTTCCGTATTTCCTTCACTATCTCCCTCCCCTTTTTCCTCTATCTCCACCTCTGCATCATTTCCCCCTTCCACCGTTTCTTCTTCAGCTCCTCTACCCCCCCTCAACCTCATCCATCTCGACCTCCGCCTCATTTCTCCTCCCCCTCCTCGCATCTTCAGCTCCATCTCCATCTCCTCCACCCTCCCCCCTCATCCTCTTTTTATCCTTCCTCCCATCAGCAGTCTCCACACTCTCCAACTTATCCCGCACCTCATTGGCCGCAACATCATTCCCTTCATTTAACATCACCATCATTACTCCCACCCTCTCGTGGCCTTTTTTCCCCTGCTTCCCCCTCCCCGCCCATATTCTCCTCCCGATCCATCCTCCCCTCATCTGTCTCACCCACCTCTTCAGGCCCTGACCCCCCACCCCCATCCTCCTGAGTATGGGGGGGTTGAGAAGCGGGGGGCTCCGGTGGAGGGAAAGACTCCTCCTCTCCCTCACCCTATAAATATCAAAAAATATAATCCAAACGAAGCCTCCAAGTCCAAAAATACACGCCACAACGCACCAAACAAATCATGAGCTCTTCCTCCTCTCACTCATTCCGCGACACTAGCGGCTCAGGGTGTTATGGCCGTAAGCAAAGAGTTTGGAGGGATAATGTCTTCTTATAGCTGAGAGGTGCTGGAGGTCTCAGGGCCGAGTTTGGGTGCTGAAAGGCGGACTGCCAAACCTCCATGTCGATACCCAGCAGCTGTGGGTTCTGCAGGGGTCCCCATGACTGCCTGTGAGCCTGTCTCCCCCTCTCCAGCACCTGCGAGCTCTCTGGGGTCCTGGAGAGGCATTTTCAGGCTTCTCTCTGCACCCTTTTCACTTTTAAAAACAGCTTTCTGCCCTGGAAATGATTTCTAATCATTATTACCGTTATGGAGGGGCTGCAGGAACACTTTACCTGCCTTGTAAACACTTATTCCTGGGTAAAACAATCAATGTATTTCCGCCTGCTTTCCATCAGCACCTGACAGCCTGTTTGCTCATGTCAGGGAGAGATGCTGGAGCAGCTTCGTCCGTCATTTGGGGCTCTGTGAGCCGCCACAGAGAGGTACTTTTCCCGGTGTATTTCATGGAAGTCTGACATAGGCTATTTCACAGGACACAGGCTGTTTGCCCATGTCAAATCTAGCTATTAATTGATAACTTTTAATAGGAATCTCTGTTTGACATATGTTCAGAATGTGCTATTTATTCAGAAATAGCACATTCTGAATGACCCAGTGTACACTGCATGGACACAATTTTGTGCATTAAAGTATGTGTAATAGACATGTATTTAAATCACTTTTACCGCTATTTAAACCATCTTTTCCTGGATTGTAAAGTGAGTTGCTGCAGCCTGTTCTCTGTGTACACTCTCTTCCAATTTCAAACACTTATTCCTGGGTTTAAAAGTCAGGTGCTGCACCACCTGTGCTCTGGGTCTGTATTCACAACAATTTCCCCGACATTTCAAACAGTTTTCCGCATGTTTTAAACACTTATTTGCAATGTCTATTTCATGGACACCACTCTATGTATTAATGTACGTGATATGGACACAACATTTTATATCTCTGCGGGGAAAGCTCGTCCGTCTCTGATTCTTTTTCCACGTGGAAGGCCCCTGCACTGGCTATCCATGTAGCACCCTTATTGCATGCAGCTTATTTTAATTTTGCTCTGGGGCCGAACTGCAGGTCTGTACACTTGGCGTACCGTGACCGCTAGTTAATGTCCACAAAGTGTACACACATGTCCCTAAGGTATGTGGGGAGAAGGGTGGAGGGTGCACCGGGTATTCCTCATCATTGTCTATATCCAATGATGTATAGTGGTGGTCTAATGGATAGTGAGGTGGGCTGAAGATCGGAAGGTTGTGAGTTCAAATCCCGCCAGGAACACCACCACTAGTGTGCCCTTGAGTAAGGCACTTAGTCCTTAGTTACTCCAGGGAGAATGTCCCTGTAATTGGTAATTGTAAGTCGCTTTGGATAAAAGCGTCAGCTAAATGAAATGTAATAATAATAATAATAATAATAATAATGTAGCCATTCCAATGATGGGATTAGTCTGTCTGAGGTCATGGAGCAATTGCAGGGCTACACTATGCTTCAGCCTTGCCAGGACCTGATGTGCTTCATCTCGGGATAACTCAGGGTGGCCATGAGTGACATGACGGTGCAGTTTCTTCCCAGCATACGAACACCCTGTGATGGGACAGGGTTTGGTCCGAACATTTATTCGGCCACTGGCCATTTTAAGAATGATGCCTCTTTCCTCCAAGTTCCGCACTGCATGTTTGTGCTTAAGGTGCTTGTTCAAAGCCAGATAGAAGAGTCTGCACACCGGGCATTCGGACGACATCCTTACTGAAACAGACACAGTTAATTGTATTTAAATTCTGTTGTGTTTCTCCGTTTATATGCGTTAGCGTAACCGGTGATTGCAACAAAAGTTCGATGCTTCAATGCCTGGTACACGGACCAAAGGAGGACTTGGGTTACCACCTGGCTAAATGGTCCCACCTCCGCAAAAACACTGGGCTGGTGATGGCAACATTGGGTCCGATGCATCAATTCATGGTGGCCCAACCATGAGAGGGTTTGCGGTGCCCCGAAACCAGGCAGTACCACAGCAGGAAACACGTTTTATGGTCAAAGGAGGAAAGAGTGATAGAACCGGGGTAAAGCAAAGAAAGTGTCTGAAAATAGTGACTTGTAACCCGGGTAGAGAGTATGTCATCTCTCGGTCCTATCCTCCAGACAACATGGTAACGTGGGGACAACAGTACCTCCGGGCGCATTCGCCGCAGCGGGGTAGGAGGCATTGAACCCCTCACACCTGCCCCCGGAGGAGGCAGGGGAGTCAGGTACCCGGAGGCGCATGGTGGACGGCCAGGGCGAGGCCGCCACACCAAGCTGGAGTCAGAGTTCCGAGTGTTCGAGCCGGGTCCCGGTGAAATGCAGGACGGAGCACCCGGCAGGAGCCTCCAGCAGACCCCCCCCCCCCGTGGTTCCCTCGTCCCTCGGAAGAGGCGGAGAGGTGGGTGTTCTTCACCTGCTGGCGGACTGCCGGGGAGAACGCGCTGCTCGGGAACCAGGCTCAGAGTGAGTGGCAGTGGGTGCCCACGCACCTGCCTTTTACAGCGGGAGCACGAGCTGGTCTCGTGGAGGGAGAGAAGAGAGGAGCGGAGGCTGCCGAAACAGCCAGGGCCCTCCCCTCATACACACCCCTCAATTTTGACAAGACAAACAGCAAGAAGAGTCCCCTGACAACTCTTCTTAAATTCCTCCAGAGGCAGAAAAACTATAAATTATCTTTTGGGAGAACCAGAGGAAAGGGGTGAAAATGGAGAAATTGTATCCCAAATTAGTGTCTCTTAAAGAGCCTGTGACACGAGTTTCCCCCATCATCCAAACCCATCAATTTGAGTAAATATTGTCCCCTTGAAAACCGTTACTGAACTGATGTTGGATATTTGTACTTTGATAACCGTTAATCTGCCTTCAATGTTGACCATTTTCTGTATCTTCTCTGGGATTCTTCAAGTCCCGCCAAATGATGTGTGACGTCATTGCGGGCACAGCGCTCCAGCTGCACCGTTCAGGATCCCAGCATCTGCATGTAAACACGATGGCGCACACAGCAGCAAGCTCAGACAGCGATGACAGTTTAATTTTGAACGTGTCTGAGAGCTCACATGAGGCTGAAGGATCGGTTTATGTTGTATCTGTTAGAAGTTTAGGAATTAGGTGCGTCAATATGGGTGATCATACGGTCATGTAGCCAGTGGTGGAATGGGACTAAAAATCATCCCGGGACTCTCGACCGGCCCACTTCGGTACCGCTAGTAAATTGTCAACGGGGGGAGTGGGGGATGTCAGGGGCGGCGGGTGCTGTAGGGTGTAGGCTAAGCCTTCCCAAATATTTGTGTCACTGCATCCTGGTAAAATACAAATATAATGTATAATGTCTGTGTCTTTGACATTAGCGCTGCTAGCCACCTGTGCTACGAAGCCAGTTCAACATACCCTGGATATGTTTGAGTAACAAACAAACTAACAACAACAAACTAACAAACGAGATCTCTCTACGCGGTCCTACGATGCTGGTTATCAACTCGGTAAATCAAGCCAGGGTTTCTCTCACCAGCTGAGAGCGCGTTCACGTCTAAGACACGAGTGGGTCTGACTTTAATTACATTTGACTTGAGTGTTTCGTCAACATAATGTGTTGCTTAAAATAATACTTCTACATATAGTATGTGACACTGAGTGTTGCACGGCCAGATACGGCTCAGCTGACTCAGATAAGGAGATATATGATATTATATGATCGATGATCTGATTGATGGTGTACTATGAATGATAAGTGCGACACGTCGGTGTCTTCTCTGCATACGGCAGTTTAAACTGTATTTCCTTTATCCTGTAATATGACTTGAGAGATTTAAACTCCGCACCCTGAGTTGATCTCTTTTCTATAGACGCCGGAGGTGGGCAGCGTCAGGTAAAAAAAGTTATTTAGCCTTCCCAAACCTGAGCCTCACGCGCCGCCTATGGGGGATGTGCTAGTGACTTATCCGACCGGCCCACTTCGGTACCGGCCCATCGGGATTCGTCCCGATGGCCAGTCCGCAACTGCACCCAGCCCACGTAAACTGTCAACAGGGGGAGACTCGCTGTGGGGAAACGGTGGACCTAGTGTCCCGATCGGAGTGGGAATAATAATAATAATAATAATCCGTGCATTTTATCCATTAATTTCCAACATTGTGGTAAAAAAACCACGCGTTTAATCCATGTTGGTGTTCCACTACACAAAGCATCGGTTTGTTTTCTCATCAGGAAATGCAGACCGGCTCAAACAAACGATTTTTAATCATCAGTCTCACGATCATTTAATGTATCATATGTTCGCCGAATTGACATGAAAGCACTAATAAATGTAGTTTCATCCACTTGAGTTTACAACTACAAATATAATCGATTTGTTTTTATATCACATCCTACGGGAGGAAATTCAGCAGCTCCCACTACCGATTTTAATCCTAATTTAATCATCATATTCACCACGATCATTTATGTTTATGTTCGCCGAATTGACACGAAAGCACTGACACATATGAATATACTGTAGTCAACTTCATTACAACGTTATTAACGTGCCTAAACTCAGTAATTCACCATTTCTACGCATCACAACACACTTTGTCCGTGTTTGGCTCTCTCGCCGCACAGTGAAGCGTTCCCGCATTGACGTCACTTCCGGCTTCCCCCAAAACGAGTCGAAGGAATTTCCCTGCGATGTTCAAAATTATTGATATTTATCGGAACGGTATCGCACCTTCTTTTTTAAACTGACTGTTCGAGATGACTAGTAGCCCAATATTTCATTGCACAACAGTTGTTGGGATGCTGTCACAGGCTCTTTAAGGCGGGAAGAGTCCCCTAACAACTCCCCTTACATTCCTCCAGAGGCAGAACAAGTCTCTAAGTTAACTTTTGGAAGAACCATAGAAAAGGGTGAAAATGGATAAAATGTATCCAAAAATAGTGTCTCTTAAGGCAGGTAGAGTCCCCTGACAACTCCCCTTACATTCCTCCAGAGGCAAAAAAAACTACAAGTTATCTTTTGGGAGAACCAGAGGAAAGTGGTGAAAATTGAGAAATGGTATCCCAAAATAGTGCCTCATAATGCAGGTAGAGTCCCCTGACAACTCTCCTTACATTCCTCCAGAGGCAGGAAAAGTCCAAGGTAACTTTTAGGAGAACCATAGAAAAGGGTGAAAATGGATAAAATGTATCCGAAAATAGTGTCTCTTAAGGCGGATAGAGTCCCCTGACAACTCTCCTTACATTCCTCCAGAGGCAGAAAAAGTGTAAGTTATCTTTTGGGAGAACCAGAGGAATGGGGTGAAAATGGAGAAATGGTATCACAATATAGTGTCTCATAATTCCGTGACCAACTCCCCTTGCATTCCTCCAGAGGCCAGTTCAAAAACTTGAAGTTTGGTAAGAACCATGATTGGGGTCCTCCAGGCAACAATTGTATCTGAGCCAAAGCACTCATGTAGCGGACACATTCCTCCATGATGTGAAACAGCCGTTTTTTTTCTAAGTGCTCTCAAAAACCGGGTTTCCGATTTCATGCAGATGGTAGCTTGGAAAACATGAATAGATTTATTTGACGGAGGAAAGGAGGTCTTGATTCCCCTCTCCGTTGTAAAATGCAACAGGGCAGTGAAAATGTGTCCGGGTGTTCTGCCGGAAGCGCCGAAGACATTTCGCTTTTTTGAGCCCCTCCTCCGTTGGCACTCTGTCGTTTTTTCGACTTCCATAACATCGCACACCGTGAGCACTCCCCCACGGACTAAACCCAGATGTTCACACCCTACAGAACCTCATGCCCCTGGTAACTTAAAGGGGGGGTGGATTTTGCGGTGCTTTACCATCCGCCCATCGGCATCCATATTCGGCCTTATTCACAGCACCAACTGCCCTGCTGGAGGTTCACACTTTAACTATTTTTTGTACCCTCCTCTGCCTTACACATCCTCCCACACTTGAGCACCCCTCCATGCCCACCCAGACTGCACCCAGAGAACAGGCTGCTTCACAACACTTTGCAAGCCAGTAAAAGTGATTGAATCCTGGGTATACATGTTTTAAATAGTATGATACCTCCAGGGCGCATCACCACATTTTACAAGCCAGGGAATCCTGGGTAAACATTGTTTAATTGTTTAAGTGTTTTTAAATGTGTGAAAACAGTGTTTTATCACTTTCAAAACTCACCCGTCATTGACCGGAGAAATTGGGTCGATGTTGTATTCAATCTGACCGTTAGTATTCCAGTGAGACGAAGTACGTACAATGACCGGAGCATTCCCTCAGCCTCAATATTGCTGTTCTCCCTGAACACAGTCAGCAGCCACAAGGATCTCACACACACCACAAATAGGAAACACAAAGCCTAAATACCCACAGACTAATCAAACCAACAAGACACAGGTGAGGGGGGAGGAGACAACAGAGGGCACCAGGTGAACACTAAAGTGAAAGTGAAAGTTAGCACTTAAGCACTTTTACTTTAACACTTTTACTCCTGCTGATGTGCAGGTGTATATCAGTATGTAGTGTCTCTACTTTAAAGAGTCCTCTCCTGCTGATGTTCAGGTGTATATCAGTATGTAGTGTCTCTACTTTAAAGAGTCCTCTCCTGCTGATGTGCAGGTGTATATCAGTATGTAGTGTCTCTACTTTAAAGAGTCCTCTCCTGCTGATGTTCAGGTGTATATCAGTATGTAGTGTCTCTACTTTAAAGAGTCCTCTACTGCTGATGTTCAGGTGTATATCAGTATGTAGTGTCTCTACTTTAAAGAGTCCTCTCCTGCTGATGTTCAGGTGTAGTGTCTCTACTTTAAAGCGTCCCCTCCTGCTGATGTTCAGGTGTATATCAGTATGTAGTGTCTCTACTTTAAAGAGTCCTCTCCTGCTGATGGTCAGGTGCATATCAATATGTAGTGTCTCTACTTTAAAGAGTCCTCTCCTGCTGATGTTCAGGTGTATATCAGCATGTAGTGTCTGTACTTTAAAGAGTCATCTCCTGTTGATGTTCAGGTGTATATCAGTATGTAGCGTCTCTACTTTAAAGAGTCCTCTCCTGCTGATGTTTAGGTGTATATCAGTATGTAGCGTCTCTGCTTTAAAGAGTCCTCTCCTGCTGATGTTCAGGTGTATATCAGTATGTAGCGTCTCTACTTTAAAGAGTGCTCTCCTGCTGATGTTCAGGTGTATATCAGTATGTAGTGTCTCTACTTTAAAGAGTCCTCTCCTGCTGATGTTCAGGTGTATATCAGTATGTAGTGTCTCTACTTTAAAGAGTCCTCTCCTGCTGATGTTCAGGTGTATATCAGTATGTAGTGTCTCTACTTTAAAGAGTCCTCTCCTGCTGATGTTCAGGTGTATATCAGTATGTAGTGTCTCTACTTTAAAGAGTCCTCTCCTGCTGATGTTCAGGTGTATATCAGTATGTAGTGTCTCTACTTTAAAGAGTCCTCTCCTGCTGATGTTCAGGTGTATGTCAGTATGTAGTGTCTCTACTTTAAAGAGTCCTCTCCTGCTGATGTTTAGGTGTATATCAGTATGTAGTGTCTCTACTTTAAAGAGTCCTCTCCTGCTGATGTTCAGGTGTATATCAGTGTGTAGTGTCTCTACTTTAAAGAGTCCTCTCCTGCTGATGTTCAGGTGTATATCAGTATGTAGTGTCTCTACTTTAAAGAGTCCTCTCCTGCTGATGTTCAGGTGTATATCAGTATGTAGCGTCTCTACTTTAAAGAGTCCTCTCCTGCTGATGTTCAGGTGTATATCAGTATGTAGTGTCTCTACTTTAAAGAGTCATCTCCTGCTGATGTTCAGGTGTATATCAGTATGTAGTGTCTCTACTTTAAAGAGTCCTCTCCTGCTGATGTTCAGGTGTATATCAGTATGTAGCGTCTCTACTTTAAAGAGTCCTCTCCTGCTGATATTCAGGTGTATATCAGTATGTAGTGTCTCTACTTTAAAGAGTCCTCTCCTGCTGATGTTCAGGTGTATATCAGTATGTAGTGTCTCTACTTTAAAGAGTCCTCTCCTGCTGATGTTCAGGTATATATCAGTATGTAGTGTCTCTACTTTAAAGAGTCCTCTCCTGCTGATGTTCAGGTGTATATCAGTATGTAGTGTCTCTACTTTAAAGAGTCCTCTCCTGCTGATGTTCAGGTGTATATCAGTATGTAGTGTCTCTACTTTAAAGAGTCCTCTCCTGCTGATGTTCAGGTGTATATCAGTATGTAGTGTCTCTACTTTAAAGAGTCCTCTCCTGCTGATGTTCAGGTGTATATCAGTATGTAGTGTCTCTACTTTAAAGAGTCCTCTCCTGCTGATGTTCAGGTGTATATCAGTATGTAGTGTCTCTACTTTAAAGAGTCCTCTCCTGCTGATGTTCAGGTGTATATCAGTATGTAGTGTCTCTACTTTAAAGAGTCCTCTCCTGCTGATGTTCAGCTGTATATCAGTATGTAGTGACTCTACTTTAAAGAGTCCTCTCCTGCTGATGTTCAGGTGTATATCAGTATGTAGCGTCTCTACTTTAAAGAGTCCTCTCCTGCTGATGTTCAGGTGTATATCAGTATGTAGCGTCTCTACTTTAAAGAGTCCTCTCCTGCTGATGTTCAGGTGTATATCAGTATGTAGTGTCTCTACTTTAAAGAGTCCTCTCCTGCTGATGTTCAGGTGTATATCAGTATGTAGTGTCTCTACTTTAAAGAGTCCTCTCTGCTGATGTTCAGGTGTATATCAGTATGTAGTGTCTCTACTTTAAAGAGTCCTCTCCTGCTGATGTTCAGGTGTATATCAGTCTGTAGTGTCTCTACTTTAAAGAGTCCTCTCCTGCTGATGTTCAGGTGTATATCAGTATGTAGCGTCTCTACTTTAAAGAGTCCTCTCCTGCTGATGTTCAGGTGTATATCAGTATGTAGCGTCTCTACTTTAAAGAGTCCTCTCCTGCTGATGTTCAGGTGTATATCAGTATGTAGCGTCTCTACTTTAAAGAGTCCTCTCCTGCTGATGTTCAGGTGTATATCAGTATGTAGTGTCTCTACTTTAAAGAGTCCTCTCCTGCTGATGTTCAGGTGTATATCAGTATGTAGTGTCTCTACTTTAAAGAGTCCTCTCCTGCTGATGTTCAGGTGTATATCAGTATGTAGTGTCTCTACTTTAAAGAGTCCTCTCCTGCTGATGTTCAGGTGTATATCAGTATGTAGTGTCTCTACTTTAAAGAGTCCTCTCCTGCTGATGTTCAGGTGTATATCAGTATGTAGTGTCTCTACTTTAAAGAGTCCTCTCCTGCTGATGTTCAGGTGTATATCAGTATGTAGCGTCTCTACTTTAAAGAGTCCTCTCCTGCTGATGTTCAGGTGTATATCAGTATGTAGTGTCTCTACTTTAAAGAGTCCTCTCCTGCTGATGTTCAGGTGTATATCAGTATGTAGCGTCTCTACTTTAAAGAGTCAATATTCTGGTCAATAATCTAATAACCAAACTGTTTTAACACATGCTGTTTATTTTGAATCCTCTGCAGTCTGTACACCTTACAGTAATACTTATAATCATTATTATATCTGTCACAGTTGCATAATGTTCAGATCAGAGAAATACATCTTAAACCTTTAAAAACCTGCAGGAGCAAAGTCACCGTTCAAAGTTAATGTTTATATATTTTATTTACTGACGTCTGGTGGAGTTCAGATTAAATGAAGCCATTACAATTATAAATTGAAATCAGTCCTATCATTTTAATTAACCTTTAAAACAAATATCCACAGTTTCTCTCTGATTCCAGTCTTTGTGCTAAGCTATGCTAAGAGTTTCCCTCTGCTTCCAGTCTTTGTGCTAAGCTAGGCTAACAGTTTCCCTCTGCTTCCAGTCTTTGTGCTAAGCTAGGCTAACAGTTTCCCTCTGCTTCCAGTCTTTGTGCTAAGCTATGCTATCAGTTTCCCTCTGCTGCCAGTCTTTGTGCTAAGCTATGCTATCAGTTCCCCTCTGCTGCCAGTCTTTGTGCTAAGCTATGCTATCAGTTTCTCTCTGCTGCCAGTCTTTGTGCTAAGCTATGCTATCAGTTTCCCTCTGCTGCCAGTCTTTGTGCTAAGCTATGCTATCAGTTCCCCTCTGCTGCCAGTCTTTGTGCTAAGCTATGCTAATAGTTTCTCTCTGATGACAGTCTTCTAAGCTAACAGTGGCTTGTGAAGCTGCGTTCAGATTCTAGTTTTGACTCGTTGCTGCCCCCTGCAGGATGGACAGGAAACTGACTAATGATCTGAATGTTGATTGGACATTGAAACATGTTGGTCTCCATGGAAACCTCATTGATAAAAGCTTTTTATAAATATAACTCTTAAATATATTATTGTTATCAAAAGTGGATGTCCACGTGACCCCGCCTCTCAGCCAATCACAGCGCAGGATTGTCAGCAGCTCGTCAGCGTCGCGCTGCAGAGAGAGAGACAGCCAATAAATACCATAATATAAATAAATGTATTTCCTTTAATAGTTTTACTGCTCTGAAGTGTGGAAGAGCAGCAGCCTATCAGACGCTGGCATTCAGGAGCGTTTACCATCATCTGTTTGCAGGTGAGAAACCTGTCTGACAGTGAAAGCACCACAGAAGAAGAAGGGTTGATTTTGACAGTTTTTAATAGATTTAAAACATCAGAAAAACATACAGCGGCTTTAATCAAGTCCAACGTCTCCGTCTGTCCCACAGTGTCTCTGATCTGCAAACAGACAGGAAACCATTGTCCTCCTCGTCTTCATCAGCCTCTAACGCTCAGTAAGGCCTACCTGTGCGGCCCCTGAGGGCCCCCCGGCCTCAGCTTGGACAACACATTTCACAGTTTAACTTTCAGGAAGAGAAACAGAAGTGACAGCGTTTCACACCGTGCAGCGTCCAATCAGAACGCAGCAATAAGGTAAAGACTCACATTGCGAGTAATCCCCCTTTAACAGTCCACATTATTCTCTAAATGTTTACATACCCCTCCATCTTAATTAGGGTTATCATTACATATGTAAATGTGTGACATCATCGTGCTGCTAGCCAACCAGCTGCCCCTCCAGGACTAATAATAAACACATGACACACCAGACCTTGTTTCCCATGATGCACCTGGACACTGCCTCTTTAAACGCTGCCACTGACTGACACCTGAGATGGAGGCCCCGCCCACACGAGAAGCCCCGCCCACTGCCCACTGAACAGGAAGCAGTGTGACAGACAGGTACATGAGGGGGCAGGCCCTCCTGTTGAGGGGGTAATTGTGTTTCTTGTCGGGGGTAGTCGTGTTTAGAGTCGGGTGGTGGTTGTGTTTAGAGTCGGGGGGTAGTTGTGTTTAGAGTCGGGGGGTAGTTGTGTTTAGAGTCGGGGGGTAGTTGTGTTTGTTGTCGGGGGGTAGTCGTGTTTAGAGTCGGGGGGTAATTGTGTTTCTTGTCGGGGGTAGTCGTGTTTAGAGTCGGGTGGTGGTTGTGTTTAGAGTCGGGGGGTAGTTGTGTTTCTTGTCGGGGGGTAGTTGTGTTTCTTGTCGGGGGGTAGTTGTGTTTGTTGTCGGGGGGTAGTTGTGTTTCTTGTCGGGGGGTAGTCGTGTTTCTTGTCGGGGGTAGTTGTGTTTCTTGTCGGGGGGTAGTTGTGTTTCTTGTCGGGGGGTAGTCGTGTTTCTTGTCGGGGGTAGTTGTGTTTGTTGTCGGGGGGTAGTTGTGTTTGTTGTCGGGGGGAGTCGTGTTTCTTGTCGGGGGTAGTTGTGTTTCTTGTCGGGGGGTAGTCGTGTTTCTTGTCGGGGGTAGTTGTGTTTCTTGTCGGGGGTAGTTGTGTTTCTTGTCGGGGGGTAGTTGTGTTTCTTGTCGGGGGGTAGTCGTGTTTCTTGTCGGGGGGTAGTTGTGTTTGTTGTCGGGGGTAGTTGTGTTTCTTGTCGGGGGGTAGTCGTGTTTCTTGTCGGGGGTAGTTGTGTTTCTTGTCGGGGGTAGTCGTGTTTCTTGTCGGGGGGTAGTTGTGTTTGTTGTCGGGGGTAGTTGTGTTTCTTGTCGGGGGGTAGTCGTGTTTATTGTCGGGGGGTAGTTGTGTTTGTTGTCGGGGTAGTTGTGTTTGTTGTCGGGGGGTAGTTGTGTTTGTTGTCGGGGGGTAGTTGTGTTTGTTGTCGGGGGGTAGTTTGTTTTCTTGTCGGGGGTAGTTGTGTTTCTTGTCGGGGGTAGTCGTGTTTCTTGTCGGGGGTAGTTGTGTTTCTTGTCGGGGGGGTAGTCGTGTTTCTTGTCGGGGGGTAGTTGTGTTTGTTGTCGGGGGTAGTCGTGTTTCTTGTCGGGGGGTAGTTGTGTTTCTTGTCGGGGGGTAGTCGTGTTTCTTGTCGGGGGGTAGTTGTGTTTGTTGTCGGGGGTAGTTGTGTAGTAGGGCTGTACCCGAATATTCGACTATTCGTTCGTTGGCCAACTATTCGGGTTTCAATTTCATTATTCGGATATTTGTTTTTTTCAAAAAAAAAAATATTTTTCCTAAATGTATCAAAAAAGGCGAATTGCAATTTTCTTATACTATATTTATACTTTTGAATTCTGTTAGAATGCGGAGAAATATACGATCTCAGCTGCTGACATCGCGTTCACTCACAGTCACGACGTAAACGGCACGCTTCTCGTCGCTCCACCTGGCTTCACCTGGCTTCTCCTCGCTTCACCTGGCTTCACCTGGCTTCACCTCGCTTCACCTGGCTTCACCTGGATTCACCTGGCTTCACCTGGCTTCACCTGGCTTCACCTGGCTTCACCTGGCTTCACCTGGCTTCACCTCGCTTCACCTGGCTTCACCTGGCTTCACCTCGATTCACCTGGCTTCACCTCGCTTCACCTGGCTTCACCTCGCTTCACCTGGCTTCACCTGGCTTCACCTCGCTTCACCTGGCTTCACCTCGATTCACCTGGCTTCACCTCGCTTCACCTGGCTTCACCTCGCTTCACCTCGATTCACCTGGCTTCACCTAGCTTCTCCTCGATTCACCTGGCTTCACCTGGCTCCACCTGGCTCCACCTCGCTTCTCCTCGCTTCTCCTCGCTTCACCTGGCTCCACCTGGCTTCACCTCGCTCCACCTGGCTTCACCTGGCTTCACCTGGCTTCACCTGGCTTCTCCTCGCTTCACCTCGCTCCACCTAGCTCCACCTCGCTCCACCTAGCTCCACCTAGCTCCACCTAGCTCCACCTAGCTCCACCTCGCTCCACCTCGCTCCACCTAGCTCCACCTAGCTCCACCTAGCTCCACCTAGCTCCACCTAGCTCCACCTAGCTCCACCTAGCTCCACCTGGCTTCACCTCGCTCCACCTCGCTCCACCTAGCTCCACCTCGCTCCACCTAGCTCCACCTAGCTCCACCTAGCTCCACCTAGCTCCACCTCGCTCCACCTGGCTTCTCCTCGCTTCACCTGGCTCCACCTCGCTCCACCTGGCTTCACCTGGCTTCACCTGGCTTCACCTGGCTTCACCTGGCTTCACCTGGCTCCACCTGGCTTCTCCTCGCTTCACCTGGCTTCACCTGGCTTCACCTGGCTTCACCTGGCTTCACCTGGCTCCACCTGGCTTCACCTCACTTCACACACCTGAACACAAAATGCCGAAGACTCCAGCTGTGGGACCATTTGAAATTGGACGACGGTAAGAAGAAGGCAGTGTGCCAAATATGCGACAAGAAACTGGCCGGTGGCAACAACTCTGAAAAGTCACCGGATGCTGTAAGTCAGGGATGGGCAAATGGCGGCCCGCAGGCCGCATGCGGCCCCCACCTCCTCTTTTTGCGGCCCTCAGATTAATTTATAAACAACGTAATTAATTAAAAAGTAGTACTGATACCGTCCACTAGACTCCTAGTTACGTCGCGAGCTGCGTACATGATTTCAAAATACCGCGAAATAATCTGACGCGTTTGTGTGTATTGTGTTTGTTTCCCGGGGAAACCCTCACAAGAAACACCGGCTGTTGTTCTGCCTGCTGTGACGTTAAGTTGCCTCTTGTAATCATGCCGAAGCTTCAGAGTTGTATTTATCATCTGAATGATAAAAATCTGAAACAAGTTTAATATTCTTAAAACCAAGACTTTTGTTTATTTGAAATCAGATGAAAACAAACTGTCACGGACCCTGCCGTGTTATCTATGATTACTCCGCTTTTCATTCATAATTTCAGCGGGAGGGAGGGGGGGGGGGGGGGGGGGGCGCGCTGAGGAACAGCAGAGTGCGGGCGTGTTGCAGAGACTCCAAGTGTTTTAGGTTCAAGTTAGTGACTAATGTCTGGGTTAGTGTTCATGACTTCATGTTTATGTCATCTACTGGTTAATTTCAATACTCACACATTTTCCGTGCTTTCCAAAAGTTTAAAATAGTTTTATTCCACTGTTTAATAACCTGTTCAATACAAACATGCCACTTGTAAAAATGAAATAACATTTATGTGAACTGATATTTGTTTAGTGGCTTATTAGAGGATGTTCCCTTTGATTGTAAAATGTCAATGATATTTGATATACTTTATTAATCCCCGTGGGGAAATTGTTTCTCTGCATTTGACCCATCCTGTGTTAGGAGCAGTGTGCTGCCATTTTGAACGGCGCCCGGGGAGCAGTGTGGGGAACGGTGCCTTGCTCAGGGACACCTCGGTAGCACTTGACAAGCAGTCTGACAATGAAGATGTCAGACTTAGTATATTTGTTATTAATTACATATAACACATGGAATCTTTGTGTGTGTGTCAGAGTCCTGCATCGGGTCGGGTACCCGACGGGTGACCCGCAAAAAAAGTGATTCGTGGGTGTTATTTTTGCAAACGCTTTTCTCCGGGTTCGGTTCTGGGTAAAACAAAGGTGATGCGGGTCGCGGGTGTTGCATAATAAATATATTAAAATAATAATAATTGAGTTTAATGTTTAAATCCTCAGACCTCTCCCCCGCGGGACCGCGCATAATCATAACCTCTGCAGCGCATCTGCTTCTGAGTGCGCCACATTGGAAATGGCTGAGCTGAAGCTCTCTAGCGGAGAATACTGCATTTTCAATAACACTTCCTCAAGAGCGAAACCCAGCGTCTGGAGGCTCCTGGTTCCTAGATGGAGAAAAGAACCAACATCCCACGCTTTCTGAGACAAATATGCAACTGCGTGTGTTAATAATTGCACCTTTTCACTGCTCATATATATGCGGGTTCGGGTTGGGTTGCGGATCTTGTGCTGACGGGTCGGGTCGGGTTGCGGAACTAATTGGCAATATGTGCGGGTAGCGGGGCAGGTTCGGTATTGCACGTCGCGGGTGCGGGGCGGGAGCGGGTCTTGAAAATCAGACCCGTGCAGGACTCTGGTGTGTGTTCCAAGTGAATCTACGGTCCCCTGGTGGCCAGTACATCAATGATGTGGCCCCCACCACCATCAAAGTCACCTGGATGCTGTAAGTACTAGCCTAGCTTAGCTGTTGTCAAGTTGCCATGGTGAAGCTGCTTTATCCGCCGTTTAAACAGTAACGTTACACATGATAAAAACGTGCACTTACTTTGCTTGGAAAATCGTTGCAAGCAAATAGTTTTTTATATTAGTTTTTCAATTTTATCCGAATAGTGAAAATAATAGGAGCGATGTGGGAGCACCTGGGGCTAAGGCGGAATGGCATACAGTTGGTTCATTTATGTAAAGACTGTTCACTGTATGGGACCAGGTGTTACCTGTGAGGCCGACTGTTCACTGTATGGGACCAGGTGTTACCTATGAGGCCCGACTGTTCACTGTATGGGACCAGGTGTTACCTGTGAGGCCCGACTGTTCACTGTATGGGACCAGGTGTTACCTATGAGGCCCGACTGTTCACTGTATGGGACCAGGTGTTACCCTGTGAGGCCGACTGTTCACTGTATGGGACCAGGTGTTACCTATGAGGCCCGACTGTTCACTGTATGGGACCAGGTGTCACCTATGAGGCCCGACTGTTCACTGTATGGGACCAGGTGTCACCTATGAGGCCCGACTGTTCACTGTATGGGACCAGGTGTTACCTATGAGGCCCGACTGTTCACTGTATGGGACCAGGTGTCACCTATGAGGCCCGACTGTTCACTGTATGGGACCAGGTGTTACCTATGAGGCCCGACTGTTCACTGTATGGGACCAGGTGTTACCTGTGAGGCCCGACTGTTCACTGTATGGGACCAGGTGTCACCTATGAGGCCCGACTGTTCACTGTATGGGACCAGGTGTTACCCTGTGAGGCCGACTGTTCACTGTATGGGACCAGGTGTTACCTGTGAGGCCCGACTGTTCACTGTATGGGACCAGGTGTTACCTGTGAGGCCCGACTGTTCACTGTATGGGACCAGGTGTCACCTATGAGGCCCGACTGTTCACTGTATGGGACCAGGTGTTACCTCTGAGGCCGACTGTTCACTGTATGGGACCAGGTGTTACCTGTGAGGCCCGACTGTTCACTGTATGGGACCAGGTGTCACCTGTGAGGCCCGACTGTTCACTGTATGGGACCAGGTGTCACCTGTGAGGCCGACTGTTCACTGTATGGGACCAGGTGTCACCTGTGAGGCCGACTGTTCACTGTATGGGACCAGGTGTTACCCTGTGAGGCCGACTGTTCACTGTATGGGACCAGGTGTTACCCTGTGAGGCCGACTGTTCACTGTATGGGACCAGGTGTTACCCTGTGAGGCCGACTGTTCACTGTATGGGACCAGGTGTTACCCTGTGAGGCCGACTGTTCACTGTATGGGACCAGGTGTTACCCTGTGAGGCCAACTGTTCACTGTATGGGACCAGGTGTTACCCTGTGAGGCCGACTGTTCACTGTATGGGACCAGGTGTTACCTGTGAGGCCGACTGTTCACTGTATGGGACCAGGTGTTACCCTGTGAGGCCGACTGTTCACTGTATGGGACCAGGTGTTACCTGTGAGGCCGACTGTTCACTGTATGGGACCAGGTGTTACCTATGAGGCCCGACTGTTCACTGTATGGGACCAGGTGTTACCCTGTGAGGCCGACTGTTCACTGTATGGGACCAGGTGTTACCTATGAGGCCCGACTGTTCACTGTATGGGACCAGGTGTTACCTGTGAGGCCGACTGTTCACTGTATGGGACCAGGTGTTACCCTGTGAGGCCCGACTGTTCACTGTATGGGACCAGGTGTTACCTGTGAGGCCGACTGTTCACTGTATGGGACCAGGTGTTACCTGTGAGGCCGACTGTTCACTGTATGGGACCAGGTGTTACCCTGTGAGGCCGACTGTTCACTGTATGGGACCAGGTGTTACCTGTGAGGCCGACTGTTCACTGTATGGGACCAGGTGTTACCTGTGAGGCCCGACTGTTACGGCTGGTATTCAACGTATTGTTGTTATATCAGAAATATGTGTTTTGTATCTTCAGGTTGTAAAACGTTAGAGACGGAATTTGGAACCAGATTTGTTTCGGGCGCTGCGCTGCGGCCGGGTTAAATGCAGAGGACACATTTAGTTTTAATGTCTGCGAGTACTGAGACAATAAATAAATATAAATCGTAATAGTATGCTCTTTCTGCGCTTCTGCTTCGCAGCGTGTCGTCAGGAGTCTCGGAGCGGGGTATGACACCTTTTGGAAAATAAATAAATATCTCCGCACCGAATATCCGGAGCCCGAAAAATGGTATTCGGGACAGCCCTATTGTGTAGGTGGCTAGTTGTTTAGAGTCGGGGGGTAGTTGTGTCGGGGGGTAGTTATTTAGAGTCGGGGGGTAGTTGTGTGGGGGGGGTAGTTGTGGCGGGGGGTAGTTGTGTGGGCGGTAGTTGTGTGGGGGCGCAGTTGTGTGGGGGGTAGTTGTTTAGAGTCGGGGGGTAGTTGTTTAGAGTCGGGGGGTAGTTGTGTGGGGGGGGTAGTTGTGTCGGGGGTAGTTGTTTAGAGTCGGGGGGTAGTTGTTTAGAGTCGGGGGGATGCTACGTCTCGAACTGAGTGAGCAGCGCCCGGACTTCGGGCGTCAGCTGCTTGGCGGCGCTGGCGGCCTCAGCGATGGCCCGGCGGTACGGACCCTTCCTCTTCCTGTCAAAGCGACACTGGAAGCTCTCCAGGAAGGGAGACAGCTGGGTGAGGGGGAGGAAGGAGGTGGTGGGGGAGCCGAACCACGACACCCTGGCCTCCTGACGGACAGCCAGCCCCGTGTCACTGCGGCGAGACACCGTGATGCTCAGTACCCTCGCCGGCCACCAGGGGAACCCAGAGATCTTCGCCCACACGATGTCGCCCAAACACAGCGAGCGCCCGTCGGGGAGGAGCACCTTCGAGACGGGCTTAGAGAACACCGGGGGGGAGGAAGAGGAGGAGGAGGAGGAGGAAGAGGTGGACGACTTACGCCTCCTCTTCATCTCACCCTCCTCTTCCTCACCATCCACCGGGGGAGGGGGGGGCGACTTACGCCTCCTCTTCATCTCACCTTCCTCTTCCTCACCCTCCACCGGGGAAGGGGACGTGGAGGACTTATGCCTTCTCTTCATCTCACCCTCCTCTTCCTCACCCTCCACCGGGGGAGGGGGGGGACGACTTACGCCTCCTCTTCATCTCACCCTCCTCTTCCTCACCCTCCACCGGGGGAGGGGATGTGGAGGACTTATGCCTACTCTTTATCTCACCCTCCTCTTCCTCACCCTCCACCGGGGGAGGGGACATAGAGGACTTACACCTCCTCTTCAGATCCCCCCCCTCATCCTCATCCTCACCGTCAGCTAGTGTCTCATTGGCTCTAGGGGAGGAGGAGGCGGGGCAAAGCGGGTCTAACAAGGCGGGTCCAGGGGGGGGGAGGTCAAAGCTCTCTGTGGAGCTGCACTCTGAGGGGGGGGAGGAGCAGCGGGGGGGAAACAGGGCCTCACAGAGCAGGGGCTCCAGGGGAGGAGCTGTGGTGAAGGGAGGGGGAGTTGTGGGGGCGGGGCTTATAATGGGTTTGTGGGGGGGGGAGCGAGAGCTCAGTTTGGGGGGGGAAGGGGGGGGCTGGTTCTGGGAGGGGGGGGGGCACCTGGTCGTCTGTTCGATACCTTTGAGGTTTGAGCCGCATCCTGGGCGGTAGTGAGGGGGGAGTGCTCTGCAGCCGGCGGGTGAAGTGGACCCTCTGGTTCTGCAGGGAGGAGGCCCGGGTCACTGCCTTCCTGCAGGGCTGCTCCTGCTCCTGGTCCTGGTCCTTCTTCAGGTTCTGCCGGGCTTTGGAGACGTCAGCAGCCGGGCCCCTGGAGGGGGGGGCTTTCTTAGAGTTCAAACACAGGCGGCCGGAGGCTCCGCCCCTCAGGACCCGAGAGGAGGTGGGGAGGGCTGAAGACGATACGTGGATCCCTGAGGGGGGCCGTCTGTCGTTAGGGGGCCGTCTGTCGTCTCCTCTCAGCCGTTTGACCTCAGCAGAAACAGGTCCTTCAGCAGCTCTCCGCCGCCGCGATGCCTCCTCCTTCAGCTCCACGGGGCCCCTGCGGGACTCCCTGCCCCCCCCCACCACACCTTTGCACTTGTCGCAGAGCACCTGGCGGGGGCGGAGCTTAATGGCGTTCATGATGGAGGTGGGCTCCTCGCAGCGGTAGCGCCTCTTGGGACGGCGGATCTTCCGCAGCAGGGGCTGAGGTAAAGCCTGGTTGTAGGTGTCCCTGAGGAACAGAGGCGGGGGGTACGGAGCCCCCTCCTGGAACAGCGGCGGCAGTTTGGACCTTGGGGGGGGAGGGGGTGAAACCTCTTCCTGTTTGGTGGATGCTTCCACTTCAGGCAGTGATATCATCAGAGGGCGACTAACCCTGTCGTCTCTCCGGGGGAGCACGGTGATCGGGATCCCGTACGGTCCGAACCTGCAACAAACACAACATGAGAACCTTAAAGACTCAAGCACAATGTGAGAACCTTAAAGACTCAAACAGAGCGAGAGAACCAGTTGAAAAATGTCTATCAAATCTTAGTTGATAAGAAAAAAGCCCAATAACTTATTTTCATAACACGTGAATGAATGAAGGAATTAAACCCTTCCTCTTTCCTCTCATCATTTCAATCTGAAGCTTCTGTTTTAACAACAAAGTAAACCCTCTGGAGAGCTGCTGTTGTTTTTAAAGCATATTCAAGTATTAAGCATCATTTACCTACATCTGATTGACTATGCTGATGTATAACTGAACTTATACCTCAGCGGCCCAGCCCTTCTTATATTTCTCTGGCTCTCGGTGAAAACAGATTGGACCCCCCTGGTTTAGACAGTTCACTTTAGTCTAAGTTATCTCAGTGGGTCTCAGACGGTTTGCTCCATTTACAGTGGGGCAAAAAAGTATTTAGTCAGCCACCAATTGTGCAAGTTCTCCCACTTAAAAAGATGAGAGAGGCCTGTAATTGTCATCCTAGGTACACTTCAACTATGAGAGACAGAATGGGGGGGAAAGAATCCAGGAAATCACATTGTAGGTAAAATAAGTATTTGGTCACCTACAAACAAACAAGATGTCTGGCTCTCACAGACCTGTAACTTCTTCTTTAAGAGCCTCCTCTGTCCTCCACTCGTTAACTGTATTAATGGAACCTGTTTGAACTCGTTATCAGTATAAAAGACACCTGTCCACAACCTCAAACAGTCACACTCCAAACTCCACTATGGCCAAGACCAAAGAGCTGTCAAAGGACACCAGAAACTAACTTGTATCAGAGTATAGCTGTATGTAATCAGAGTATAGCTGTAAGTAATCAGAGTTTATAAGTAATCAGAGTATATAAGTAATCAGAGTTTATAAGTAATCAGAGTATAGCTGTAAGTAATCAGAGTTTATAAGTAATCAGAGTATAGCTGTAAGTAATCAGAGTTTATAAGTAATCAGAGTATATAAGTAATCAGAGTATAGCTGTAAGTAATCAGAGTTTATAAGTAATCAGAGTATAGCTGTAAGTAATCAGAGTATAGCTGTAAGTAATCAGAGTATAGCTATATGTAATCAGAGTATAGCTGTAAGTAATCAGAGTATAGCTATATGCAATCAGAGTATATAAGTAATCAGAGTTTATAAGTAATCAGAGTATAGCTATATGTAATCAGAGTGTTAGAGAATATTTTAATCCTGTCTGTGTATTTTGTATGGAATTGGGAATTTATCTGCAGAACTTCTGTTTCTAATTAAAGTGTTGTTCTCAATCTGTGAAATATGATCATGCCATCCTTAGGGTCAACTCAGAGGTCAGATGCCTGGCTTTGTGGAGAAAGGGGGGCTTCCTGTCCCTCTGAGTCTCGTGCAGTTTTGGTACATCTGTTTATAATTAGCAGAGAAAAGGCGCGTAAGAGGTCCGCCTTTGTTCGATATATTCTGTGATTATGCTGTGAACCTTTAGAGTGCCGTTCGGTAGAAGACTGAGTGTATGAAACTGAATGTGCCCTCTCCGGCCGAATACTTCAATAAATCTCCGTGTTTGATGAAAGTTCTACGTCTCCATTTCTTCAACATCGGCTCTGCATTGAATCCCAGAAGATTATTCTTCACAGATTGGCGTCACGACAGAATATCAAATATATCTTCAGAATACTGGTAAGTGTAATTTCAAATCTATTTGAATATTGCCTTACCAGGATCTGTGATTGACGATATCTAAATTACCTGTGAAGCTGAAAGGCTGCACATTTTTTTCTCGGTGTCTCTATTTAAATTTCGGAGAGACCTTAAAATAGAGAATCAGTAAAGTGGATTTCTGCAATAGAGCAATGTTATGGATTTGTATTGAAACAAATCGCCGAATTCTGGAGACTTCAGCGGTCAAAATAAAATAAAGCAGCTGTTTTAAAGCGGACCCTGTGCTGCTGCAGAGAAGGAGAACGGGCCTGCATGTGTCCCTCCCCCCCCCTGCGGAGCGCAGTAGAGCAGAAAGAAATTCAGTTTAGTGGTATAATATTCTTTTCCTCGCACCATAGTCGTTTTTAGGAACTAAACTAAGATTGTCATATATGGGCGGAATGCGAGAATGTGTCATTAAACGATCATTTTTTTCATTGTTGTAAGAAAAGTATGGGTTGATAAATACGGAGGATAAACTGATGGTTTTATTCTCTGGACAGAGGGAATCCACCACTAAATTAGCATAGTGGTTGTTGATTTGAGGATAAATTCGTTATTGCTCTTCAACAGATCCAGTCTAAGCTAATATGAGTAAGAAGGCACTCATATTAATTATATTTCCCAACCCCCGCTGAAGTTCTCTTTATTCGGATTAAATTAAACTTTCTGTCACACGGAGGTTTGCTGTGGTTTTATGTTTGTTTGTCTAATCTGCAGTGTTTGTTGATTGTACTAACCGTTAAACATGGGTAATTCTCAGTCCACAAAGGAGTCAGTTGGTAAGAGGAAAACTAATGAACGCAATAAAACTTTTTCTAAAAATCCAGTTACAGAGACCCACTATCTTCATATGTTTTCACCCAATATGCCGTCTGGGATTATAGGAAGAAGCTTGGATTGGTCTAAAGTTATGCCGTTTACTTCTTTACTTTGTGAGCACTCACAACAAAATAATCAGAAAGGAAAGATTCAATTTGACTGGCCGTTGACAGGGAGCTTTGACATGGCAGTTTTATGGCAAGCATTTCAAATTGTGAAAAATGATCCGAACCCTTCCTGGGATATAGGATACATGTCGGGTTGTCTCAAAGCTTGGATGTCTATTGCAGAGAAAAGAGGATATGATGAACGAAAGAATGAAAAATCAGTTGGTAAAGAAATAGCCTCCACAGAGCTCAAAGCTTTAATTGAAAGAATTTCCAAATGTGCGGCGACTTGTCATTTGCTCAGTCTAGAGGCTGCGTTCGATGTTAAATCAGAAAACATGTCAAGAATTAGGGAAAGACACGGAGAAGACGCAGGAGCAATAGCTAAATCTGTCATTTTTGATTGGCTGAAAAGACAAGGAAAGTCTCCCAGCCCAGATCAGCTCATTTGCATTTTAACAGACGCAGGGCTGCTGGAAGAGCAGCAGGCTGTCTCTCTCTGTACACAACTGATTCCCGCAACAGATCTCTCAAATACTGCTGCAAGAAACTCCGATGATGATCTGTTAATGTCAGCGGCAGCTATCATAAATAAAAATAGATTGAGATACCAGCCAGGACATTATAACGGACTAGATATGACACAAGAAGACAACAGGGCAGAGGAGACGGAGGGGGATTTTTCAGACAGCAGCCAGCCACGGAGCCCCCCTCCTTTCACTCCGCCGCTCCGTCTATACGACTATAAAGCCACGCCGTACGGCAGCAGTTTTCCGAGGGCTGTCCAGCGTAAAAGGATCATGCAAACGCAAACATCTCCAAATAATAATTCTGCCGACACTGTAACCGCCCCGAAAATTCTGATAGGAGAGGTTCCAGTTTATAAACCTTGGACACCCGCGGAGGTCATGGATGTCACTAATCACGCTCCAAATCCCACTAAAAGTCCAGATGAGTATCTGTCATGGTTGACTAATGTCTGCTCAGTTTATAACTGTTTGGTTCATGATGTGAAACAGCTGATAATCCTAACGTACAAGGCAGATTGGTCCACATGCAAAGATGAGTTTAAATTCCCTGCATGCACGCCTGCAGGCGATTGGCCTTTGACACAGACGCGCGATATGTGGATTCAGAATGTCGCTGCTTTGGCTGTTAGAGCATGCGCTAAAACTCACACAGATTTTTCCCAAGTGTTGGCTTGCGTACAGAACCCAACAGAAACTGTCCCAGAATTTATCCAGCGTTTCATGACCGTATGGGATAATAATGCAGGCATTAAAAGGGAAGGAAATGATTTGTTCGCGATTCAGAGTTTAGTGCAGAGCCTAACTCCAGAGGCAGCTCGTGCCTACATGATAGCTACACCTGAATGGCAAATTAAGACCTGGCAAGCCACAATAGCCACAATGCGTGCCTTGCATAGGAGCCAGATATTTTTGCATCCTAGAAATACTCAAATGATGCAACAATTGCCTCAAAATACACAGGCTTATCAGGGCGCAGATAATTTCCAACAGGTTCAGGGACAGAACCGCACACAGCAGTATCAAAATCATGGAAAATCACAGGGTTATCATGATAAGAATAGACAACAGCAGAACAAAAATCCCAAAAAGCCGTGTCACGTTTGTGGGTCCATGGATCACTGGGCTGGTCAGTGTGAAAAGAGATGGGGTGCACAACAAAATGCACAATCTTTGCCTGCTCTCCCACAGCCACCCAGGCAACCTGCAATAATGTCCCCACAACACTATGACAGACAGGCTCCACATGAGCAAAACAGTCTGCAAAGTGGGTTTAATAGGAGATAGGGCTGCCATAGAGAAGAAATACGGTCAGATTCACAACATTTCCCCATTCAAGCAGCAACAATTCGCCTTTCTAATAACCCGCGTGAAGATCCGATTATGCCCGTTGATTTTAGTGGAACAGCTGTAGATATTTTGATTGACAGCGGCGCCACATTGTCAGCAGTACGCACTAGGGAGAAAGTGTGTGAAGCAACAAATGATTTTGTTACAACAATGGGTGTTTCTGGCGTTCTTATGTCCGAACCCATTTCAGAGAATACTAATGTTTCAATCGATGGGTCAAATGTGCAACATTCTTTCATTATTTCAGATGGAAGTCCGATTAATTTGATGGGCAGAGATTTACTTTGTAAATTACAGGCAACAATACATTGTACTCCGGATGGTTTGTTTTTAACTATTCCTGACAGCAAAGTTTACCAGGCTGTCCAATTCATTCAATCATCTAAGGACAACCTTTATTGTTGGTCATTTCCAGATTTCAATATGATTTCTGTTTTCTCCACAACAGGGATTCAGAAAATTGCTGGTACTTCTCCTGTGTGCGCCTCCTTAATGTCTCTTATGCGGCCTGTGTTGAAATGTCATTGCACAGCTGCTTTTAACCCATCAGAGAATTATGCGCTATCAGTAAGTGGTTTTTGCAACAGCTCAGATCAGTTGGAATGCGAGCAATTTCTGTTTTTGGGACCACAAGGATGTGTGTTGCCCCTTAAGCTCACACCCCCACAGCAGGCCCTTCTAGATAAAAACACCATCCCTCATGTTATACTAGCTGTCACTCCAGGAAGTGATCCCAAGGAGGTGGGGGCAATGGCAGTCCACTGCTATGCTCAGTTGGAAGCAGCAATGGTCTCTGACTCCCACACACACACACCTAATGTAAACAACTTTGGAGGAGACTTTTACATGCTGCGTCTCACTGAAGACATTTCCCTCCCCCAAAGCACGTTCCTTCATTTACAGCCACCCCCCCCCACCGAATTTGGCCCCCCCTTCGGACTTTGCTGATGTGCCACCCAGTTTGTGGGCAAAACATAAGAATCATGTGGGCTTTGTCAGTTCAGCTCCCCCCCACAGAGTGACTCTTAAAAGCAATGCCAGATTGCCTGCTATCAGACAGTACAATTTACCCCATAGAGCCATTTTGGGAATTGAAGGAGTCATCCAATCACTGCTTGATCAAGGGGTATTAAGATTCACAGAAAGTCCCTGCAACACCCCCATCCTACCCATACCTAAGCACAATCGCCCTAATGAGTGGCGTTTCGTCCAAGATTTGCAAGCTATTAATGCTATTGTCATCCCAACAGCTCCCATAGTGCCTGACACTAATTCAATACTTGCTTCTCTGCCCCCAGACTCTAAGTATTACACAGTCATTGACTTATGTTCAGCATTTTTCTCTATTCCTTTGCATCCAGAAAGCCAGTATCTGTTTGCATTTACTTTTAAAGGTAAACAAATCACATACACGCGCCTCCCACAGGGCTATGTTGAGTCGCCTACTGTGTACGCAGCAGCTGTTAAAAGAGATCTGGACACTCTGATTCTGACAGGAGGAAGCACCCTCCTTCAGTATGCTGATGACCTGTTGATTGCATCACCTAACAGAGACGCCTGTCGCATCGATTCCATTTTGCTCATGAAAAGACTTTCTGAATGCGGACACAGAGCATCCCTGGCCAAGTTGCAATACTGCCAGACTGAGGTCACGTATTTGGGTCACATTCTGAGAGATGGACACCGCCTCCTCTCACCTGCGAGAATCTGCCTGTTGAACAAAGTTCCTCCACCAAGAACTAAAAGGAAATGCTTTCCTTCTTGGGCATGGCAAACTACTGCAGACATTGGATATATGAGTATGCTGCGATGGATTCCGTCCTGCGTGCTGCCACTCTGCAGGCCGCACCTAACATTGTTCACTGGTCTGAGGACATGCACACAGCTTTTCAAGACTTAAAGCGAGCCCTCACGTCGGCTCCGGCCCTGGGTCTTCCTGACTACCATCAAACTTTTCATCTACACGTCCATGAGAAGTTGGGCTTTGCAACTGGCATCTTGGTACAAAAGCATGGATCCAATTTCCGGCCTGTTGCATACTATTCGTCTCGACTTTCCCCTGTGGTACTTGGTATGCCTTCATGCCTGCGAGCAGTAGCCGCAGTTGCAATTGTTATTAAACAATCCTCTTCTATTGTACTGGCCAGTGACTGTGTAGTACATGTCCCACATGCAGTTTTGCATATTCTGAACACCTCTGCTACTCAGCATATGACAGCAGCTAGGCGATCTGGTTATGAGGCAGTAATTCTTTCAAGCCCACACATCACTCTTAAACGTTCCCCCCCCCTAAACCCAGCTACACTGGTGCCAATTCCAGATTTTGAAATAACACATGACTGCGTCACAACGATTGACATGTCTTCTTCCCCCAGAGCTGATATGTTGCAAACTCCTATCCCTAATTCAGATATGATTCTCTACACAGACGGATCTGCGAGCAAGCCGTCTGACACAGTACACTTAGCAGGCTATGCTGTTGTGAACGACTGGGAGGTTTTGGAAAGCCAGGCCTTGCCAAATGGCACGTCGGCTCAGGCTGCAGAGTTGCATGCTCTGCTGAGGGCGTGTATTTTGGCTAAAGGAAAAGTTGCAACCATTTTCACAGACTCCAGGTATGCATTTGGTGTGTGCCATGATTTTGGTGTCTTGTGGAAGATGCGCGGTTTCTTAACATCGGCTGGTAAGCCTATTCAACATCATGCGTTGGTAGCTCAGTTGTTAGACGCTATCCTGCTCCCTGCACAGCTAGCAGTAGTGAAATGTGCTGCTCACACAAATTCTGATGACCCTATTTCGCGTGGAAATGCGTTAGCCGACACCGCGGCTAAACAAGCAGCAGTTTCATGTTCTTCTATGGTGCTCCAATGCCCCCTGACACAACCCACAGAAACCGATTTCTTTGCCTTCCTTTAATGATGTCGCGGTAATGCAAGCCCGCGCTGATGTTAGGGAGAAAGATTTATGGCTAAGACGAGGTTGTACACTTGACGCTGAGTCCAGCTTGTGGCTCCACCCAGATGGCCGGATGGTCTGTCCCCGTTCCTTCCTCCATGTTCTGGCACATGTTGCACATGGCAAATCACATGTAGGAAAAGGAGGGATGAATGGGATTATAAAGTCACAATGGTTTGCCCCAGGCATCACACTAACCACACAGACCCTAGTAGATAGATGCATGATATGCCAGCAAACAAGAAGAAGAAGTGGTCTGGTTCAGCATGAACATCTACCGCCCCCTTCAGGGCCCTTTGTAAATATGCAAATTGACTTTTCGCATATGCCACCATGCCAAGGATTCAAATATCTTTTGGTAATAGTGTGCCAGTTCTCCAAATGGGTAGAGGCCTACCCTACCAGAAAAGAAGACGCTAGAACAGTTTGTAAAGTGTCTTCTCAAAGATGTTATCCCTAGATTTGGTGTTCCAGCAGGGATTAACAGTGACAGAGGTCCAGCATTCATTTCTAAGATAACCCAGAGTCTAGCTACAGTGTTAGGGTTTAAATGGCAATTGCATGTTCCCTATCACCCGCAGAGCTCAGGCCAGGTTGAGAGAATGAACTTGACTATAAAGAGAAACTCACTAAAACAATGTTGACCACAGGACTAAAATGGGTAGACGCGCTGCCGCTAGTTCTGTGCTCCATCAGAAGCGCACCAAATGCAACGACAGGGCTCAGCCCACACGAAGTATTGATGGGAAGAGTAATGTTCACAGGGTCTAGCCCCCCAGCATCACCCCACACACTCACCCTTCTGTGGACAGAGGATTACATGACTAACTATGTAAAATATCTAACTGACATGTTGAGAAAGTTTCACAGGCAGGTGGCTGATAGGCTCCCTCAGCCGGGGGAAGAGCCCACCCACCCTTTTAAGATTGGTGATAATGTACTAATCAAATCTCTTGAAAAAGATTCCCTGTCACACAGGTGGAAAGGTCCGTTCCAGGTGTTGATCGTGACCAGAACCGCCCTAAGAGTCCAAGGCAGAGCAGAGTGGATCCACGCTTCCAGATGTCGTCTCTCCCCTCTACCGGATGCTGGCGTATGAAGGCAGTCATCATCATCGTCATCCTGGGTTTGCTGTACCTGGCCAAGAACGCCCTACTAGATGAAGCTGTGGAAATCTCAACGACAGGTGGCGAGGGCTCTCGCGCCTCTGAGAGAGAAGATAAGGTGCTCTTATCCAAGAGCGCAGACGACTTGACTACTCAGGGTCCAGACCCTGAGGGCAAAACAACACCAACGGGCAAATCAGTGCCTAGCGACAAGGACAGGTTGTATCTAAACACCACACAGACATTCAGTATGGTGCGAGAGAGACAGAGAGAGAGAGAAGGAGGAAGAGTGAAGAGGATCGTCGACATCACTCATGAAATAGAGACTATTTCTTTTAACTGTTCAACTTCAATATGTAACCCATCTAACTGTATTATTGTGTTTGCTGTGTCTTCAATCAAGGGTGATGATTACTTGACATGGGGAATGTATCCGCAAAACCAGTACCAGTGGTTCGGGAGAACAAAGGAGGTGGTAAGAATAGCACTCAACACCATGCCCTTTAACATGCCCTCAGAATTATGGTGTACTACCATGGAACAATTAAGAAAACTGATAATGAATGAGGTACAATGCACATCGAGGAAACCAGATTATAAGTCCCCAATTCACCTGTCACTAAATGCACATATACTGGACCAGATAGCAAAACAGATTTTCTATCCACTCCACTTCAACAAACAGGAGGTGATGTAGATTCTTCAAAAAAGGCCTTAATCACTCCACTTAAACGAGCTAAAACTAATTCTGCAATAAGTTTAATGATAGACTACGCACATGAACGTAATGTTAGCAACTGTTGGCTGTGCCAAAACATGCCAGAATCCATGCATTCTCCAATGTTTAGCCCAATTCCGTTCACGAAAGCTGATTATGATTTAATAAGCTGGAATGACATTGCATCCAGAATTAGCGATGAAGCTGAGGATTGCTTCACTCCGTCCTACCCCTTAGACTCAGAGCAACATGTACAGTACAAGGGTTTAGTCTCCCTCATTGTTGATACAGTAAATGAAATT
>CADEHL010000368.1:0-15000 GCA_902827135.1 Harpagifer antarcticus
ACTAACACCTGTTACAGCTCCATGCACATGCACTAACACCTGTTACAGCTCCATTCACATGCACTAACACCTGTTACAGCTCCATTCACATGCACTAACACCTGTTACAGACCATTCACATGCACTAACACCTGTTACAGACCATTCACATGCACTAACACCTGTTACAGACCATTCACATGCACTAACACCTGTTACAGCTCCATTCACATGCACTAACACCTGTTACAGCTCCATGCACATGCACTAACACCTGTTACAGCTCCATTCACATGCACTAACACCTGTTACAGACCATTCACATGCACTAACACCTGTTACAGACCATTCACATGCACTAACACCTGTTACAGCACCATTCACATGCACTAACACCTGTTACAGACCATTCACATGCACTAACACCTGTTACAGCTCCATGCACATGCACTAACACCTGTTACAGCTCCATGCACATGCACTAACACCTGTTACAGCTCCATTCACATGCACTAACACCTGTTACAGACCATTCACATGCACTAACACCTGTTACAGACCATTCACATGCACTAACACCTATTACAGACCATTCACATGCACTAACACCTGTTACAGACCATTCACATGCACTAACACCTGTTACAGACCATTCACATGCACTAACACCTGTTACAGCTCCATTCACATGCACTAACACCTGTTACAGACCATTCACATGCACTAACACCTGTTACAGCTCCATTCACATGCACTAACACCTGTTACAGACCATTCACATGCACTAACACCTGTTACAGACCATTCACATGCACTAACACCTGTTACAGACCATTCACATGCACTAACACCTGTTACAGACCATTCACATGCACTAACACCTGTTACAGCTCCATTCACATGCACTAACACCTGTTACAGACCATTCACATGCACTAACACCTGTTACAGCTCCATTCACATGCACTAACACCTGTTACAGCTCCATTCACATGCACTAACACCTGTTACAGCTCCATGCACATGCACTAACACCTGTTACAGCTCCATTCACATGCACTAACACATGTTACAGCTCCATTCACATGCACTAACACCTGTTACAGCTCCATGCACATGCACTAACACCTGTTACAGCTCCATTCACATGCACTAACACCTGTTACAGCTCCATTCACATGCACTAACACCTATTACAGCTCCATTCACATGCACTAACACCTGTTACAGCTCCATTCACATGCCCTAACACCTGTTACAGACCATTCACATGCACTAACACCTGTTACAGACCATTCACATGCACTAACACCTGTTACAGACCATTCACATGCACTAACACCTGTTACAGACCATTCACATGCACTAACACCTGTTACAGACCATTCACATGCACTAACACCTATTACAGACCATTCACATGCACTAACACCTGTTACAGACCATTCACATGCACTAACACCTGTTACAGACCATTCACATGCACTAACACCTGTTACAGCTCCATTCACATGCACTAACACCTGTTACAGACCATTCACATGCACTAACACCTGTTACAGCTCCATTCACATGCACTAACACCTGTTACAGACCATTCACATGCACTAACACCTGTTACAGACCATTCACATGCACTAACACCTGTTACAGCTCCATGCACATGCACTAACACCTGTTACAGACCATTCACATGCACTAACACCTGTTACAGACCATTCACATGCACTAACACCTGTTACAGCTCCATGCACATGCACTAACACCTGTTACAGCTCCATTCACATGCACTAACACCTGTTACAGCTCCATGCACATGCACTAACACCTGTTACAGCTCCATTCACATGCACTAACACCTATTACAGCTCCATTCACATGCACTAACACCTGTTACAGCTCCATTCACATGCCTAACACCTGTTCAGCTCCCATTCACATGCACTAACCCTGTTACAGCTCCATTCACATGCACTAACACCTATTACAGCTCCATTCACATGCACTAACACCTGTTACAGCTCCATTCACATGCACTAACACCTGTTACAGCTCCATTCACATGCACTAACACCTGTTACAGCTCCATTCACATGCACTAACACCTGTTACAGCTCCATTCACATGCACTAACACCTGTTACAGCTCCTTCACATGCACTAACACCTATTACAGCTCCATTCACATGCACTAACACCTGTTACAGCTCCATTCACATGCACTAACACCTGTTACAGCTCCATTCACATGCACTAACACCTGTTACAGCTCCATTCACATGCACTAACACCTGTTAGGAGAGGCAGCTCCATTCACATGCACTAACACCTATTATAGCTCCATTCACATGCACTAACACCTGTTACAGCTCCATTCACATGCACTAACACCTGTTAGGAGAGGCAGCTCCATTCACATGCACTAACACCTATTATAGCTCCATTCACATGCACTAACACCTATTAGGAGAGGCAGCTCCATTCACATGCACTAACACCTGTTAGGAGAGGCAGCTCCATTCACATGCACTAACATGCATGTGCCCCCCCCCAGGCTCTCTCTCGGGGCTGGGGGAGTGTCTGTCTCGCTCCTGGCAGCAGAAGAAGAGGATGTCCCCGGGCTGTGAGCCTTCGTCAGTGAGGAAGATGATGGAGGCCCTGGAGCCTCTGGTGCTGGGGCAGAGCCTGGTGGGGGCCGGGGGGGGGGGCTTCCTCTGCCTGCTGACCAGAGAGCCCCTCCAGCAGGAGGCCGTGCTGCAGGCGCTCCGAGACACACAGGTGAGAGGGGCCACGACACAACCGCACCTCAGAGTCAGGGGCCACGAAACAAACGCACCTCAGAGTCAGGGGCCACGAAACAAACGCACCTCAGAGTCAGGGGCCACGAAACAAACGCACCTCATAGTCAGGGGCCACGAAACAAACGCACCTCATAGTCAGGGGCCACGTAAGAAACGCACCTCATAGTCAGGGGCCACGGAAGAAACGCACCTCATAGTCAGGGGCCACGAAACAAACGCACCTCATAGTCAGGGGCCACGTAAGAAACGCACCTCAGAGTCAGGGGCCACGAAACAAACGCACCTCAGAGTCAGGGGCCACGAAACAAACGCACCTCAGAGTCAGGGGCCACGAAACAAACGCACCTCAGAGTCAGGGGCCAAGAACCTCAGAGTCAGGGGCCACAAAAGAAACGCACCTCAGAGTCAGGGGCCACAAACCTCAGAGTCAGGGGCCACGAAAGAAACGCACCTCAGAGTCAGGGGCCACGAACCTCAGAGTCAGGGGCCACGAAACAAACGCACCTCAGATTCAGGGGCCACGAACCTCAGAGTCAGGGGCCACGAAATAAACGCACCTCATAGTTAGGGGCCACGAAACAAACGCACCTCAGAGTCAGGGGCCACGAAATAAACGCACCTCATAGTCAGGGCCACGAAACAAACGCACCTCAGAGTCAGGGGCCAGGAAACAAACGCACCTCACAGTCAGGGGCCACGAAACAAACGCACCTCAGAGTCAGGGGCCACGAAATAAACGCACCTCAGAGTCAGGGGCCACGAAACAAACGCACCTCAGAGTCAGGGGCAACGAAACAAACGCACCTCATAGTCAGAGGCCACGAAACAAACGCACCTCAGAGTCAGGGGCAACGAAACAAACGCACCTCATAGTCAGGGGCCAGGAAACAAACGCACATCAGTGTCAGGGGCCAGGAAACAAACGCACCTCAGAGTCAGGGGCCACGAAACAAACGCACCTCAGAGTCAGGGGCCACGAAACAAACGCACCTCAGAGTCAGGGGCCACGAAACAAACGCACCTCAGAGTCAGGGGCCACGAACCTCAGAGTCAGGGGCCACGAAAGAAACGCACCTCAGAGTCAGGGGCCACGAACCTCAGAGTCAGGGGCCACGAAACAAACGCACCTCAGATTCAGGGGCCACGAACCTCAGAGTCAGGGGCCACGAAATAAACGCACCTCATAGTTAGGGGCCACGAAACAAACGCACCTTAGAGTCAGGGGCCACGAAATAAACGCACCTCATAGTCAGGGGCCACGAAACAAACGCACCTCAGAGTCAGGGGCCAGGAAACAAACGCACCTCACAGTCAGGGGCCACGAAACAAACGAACCTCAGAGTCAGGGGCCACGAAATAAACGCACCTCAGAGTCAGGGGCAACGAAACAAACGCACATCAGAGTCAGGGGCCACGAAACAAACGCACCTCAGATTCAGGGGCCACGAACCTCAGAGTCAGGGGCCACGAAATAAACGCACCTCATAGTTAGGGGCCACGAAACAAACGCACCTTAGAGTCAGGGGCCACGAAATAAACGCACCTCATAGTCAGGGGCCACGAAACAAACGCACCTCAGAGTCAGGGGCCAGGAAACAAACGCACCTCACAGTCAGGGGCCACGAAACAAACGCACCTCAGAGTCAGGGGCCACGAAATAAACGCACCTCAGAGTCAGGGGCCACGAAACAAACGCACCTCAGAGTCAGGGGCAACGAAACAAACGCACCTCAGAGTCAGGGGCAACGAAACAAACGCACATCAGAGTCAGGTGCAACGAAACAAACGCACATCAGAGTCAGGGGCCACGAAACAAACGCACCTCATAGTCGGGCCACGAAACAAACGCACCTCAGAGTCAGGGGCCAGGAAACAAACGCACATCAGAGTCAGGGGCAAAAACTCGTTAGTACTCAATTAACTCATTAACGATGGCTTTCTTTCAGGGTCTGGGAGGCTTCAGTGTTCACTCAGTGGAGCTGGACATGGACAGGATCTCAGTCCGGAAAACACCCTGAGACACACACACACACACACACACACACACACACGCCGGGTTCATCAGTGTTGTGTTGTGTAAAACAGGATGAAGGTTTGATGAAGACGTGTGTTGAGATCTTCATCAGGTTGAATCATTTAAACGAAAGTTAGTTATAATCAAATGTAGTGAATTATATTCTTGTTTCATACGTTATGATGTTCTATATTTACAGCATAAACAAAGGGGGGAGTTGAGAGGCCTGTCGGGGGGTCTGGGTGTCACTGATAGGAGGAGGCCGTGTCTGCCCTCTCAGCGGTGCACAGCGGGGGGGGGGCTCCTGACTTAGTGATACAGGTCTGAGGACCCAGAAAGGTGTTTTGGCCATAGCCGAGAATAATGTTTTAGTTCTGCACACTAGAGGTCATGACCTGTTGTCCCGTGAGCCTGAGGAGGTGGGTCTCGGGTCTGTAAGCACACTGGGGGTGAGAGGCAGAGCTCCAGAGCTGGGTTCTGGCTCTCGGTAAGGTTCTCTCTGGGTCGAATGATTTGATATATGATGTGTTTGTGAGTATTAGGCCCGCCACCTTCATGCGGATAGGTTTGGGTTTGTGGATGTTAGTTCCCGCCGTCTGTGTCGGAATAAAGGTTTGGTTTGATGAGAACTGGTTTAGTGAATGAAATGTGAAAGTGCTTTTTATTATCACAGGTCTTTTATGAGGAGATTTAAAGATCTCACCTGAATGGGGCGGCTGAAGTTAAACATTAATGTAATAAATGTAAAACTGTGAATGAGAGTTTCACATTAGAACATGATCACAGCATGAAAGGTGTAGTGTGATTATAATGTGTTAGAGAGAGAAGGTAGAACCCTGTGTTAGTTTGGACCTATTGTTCTTCAAATAAACTGATCCCACCTTTTGGACTGGGACGACTTAAAGACATCTGCGCTCTCTCTCCTGCTTCAAAGGTGAGACTGCACCCTGCCTCACTCACACCTAGGTAGGCCACGCCTCTTTACTGATATCAGAATCCTTCAGGACGCTGAAACAGGTTCAGAGAGTCGTCTGAACTGAACCAGCAGTCATTGAACCTGGTTCTTCAGGAGTTCATAGAGGTGAGATCTTGCTGGCGCTGGTGGATCTGAGCCAAGCAGTGAACTGACACAGACTCAATAACTCGGGTCAGGTCAGTTAGCGGGTCAGAGTCATTCAGGTAAGTGATCGGCTCCTCTCGACTCCGACCGGGTCATCAAGCCTTCATCAATAATCCATCTGAGCTGATCGTTCAATCTGTGTGTGATGAGGATCCTCTGCAGTGTGTGATGATGAGGATCCTCTGCAGTGTGTGATGATGAAGATCCTCTGCAGTGTGTGATGATGAAGAAACTGGCTTCCAAGCCAATATTTCAAGGATGCTACGTCATCGAGTGTCGCCGAAGTACTGTTCCAAAGTCCAGCATATTTAGAATTCCACCGAGGCCGCGTCCTTGGTTTTGGGGAAATTTCGAGGCTGCACGTGGGTAGACTTCGCGTCCTTAAAATCCCCACAATGCTTTGCGCACGGACCAATTTCAAAAACCCTTGCGGAGAATGGCTGAACCGACGCAGCACAAGGCAAGTTTATTTATATAGCACTTTTCAACACAAGGCAATTCAAAGTGCTTTACAAAAAATGAAAGACATTCAGAAAATGGCATTTAAAATCATTAAAAAGAAAAGATAATAAAATAAACATTAAAAGAAGAAATACATGGATAAAAGTTACAGTGCAGTTTAAGATGTGAATAGTTCAATTAAAAGCAGCGACAAAAAGCAAAGTCTTCTTGCTGGATTTGAAAGTAGTCTTCGTTGCAGCGGACCTGCAGGTTTCTGGGAGTTGGTTCCAGATGGAGCATAATAACTGAACGCTGCTTCTCCATGTTTAGTTCTGACTCTGGGGACAGAAAGCTGACCAGTCCCTGAAGACCTGAGAGATCTGGATGGTTCATCATTTAGCAGGAGGTCAGAAATGTATTTTGGGCCTAAACCATTCAAAGCTTTATAAACCAGCAGCAGTATTTAGAAATCTATTCTTTGACACACAGGAAGCCAGTGTAAAGACTTCAGAACAGGAGTGATCCACTTTCTTAGTGTTAGTGAGGAACCAGTGTAAAGACTTCAGAACAGGAGTGATCCACTTTCTTAGTGTCAGTGAGGAACCAGTGTAAAGACTTCAGAACAGGAGTGATCCACTTTCTTAGTGTCAGTGAGGACTCGAGCAGCAGCGTTCTGAATCAGCTGCAGCTTCCTAATAGATGTTTTAGTGAGACCTGTGAAGACACCATTGCAGTAGTCCAGTCTACTGAAGATAAAAGCACGGACAAGTTTTTCCAAATCCTGCTGTGACATTAGTCTTTTAATCCTAGATATGTTCTTTAGGTGATAGTAGGCTGATTTAGTAACCGTTTTAATGTGGCTGTTGAAACTCAGGTCAGAGTCCATGACTACACCTAGATCTCTGGCTCTGTTGTTTTGAACATTGCAGACTGAAGCTCAGCGCTAACTTTTATACGTTCTGCCTTGGCTCCAAAAACCATTACCTCAGTTTTATCTTTGTTTAATTGGAGAAAGTTCTGACACATCCAGTCATTGATTTGTTCAATGCACTTACTCAGTGTTTGAATTGGAGCATAGTCTCCTGGTGAAACTGTTACGTAAATGTGTGTGTCATCCGCATAGCTATGGTAACTTATGTTGTTGTTTTTCATTATCTGAGCCAGTGGTAGCATGTAGATGTTAAAGAGAAGAGGCCCCAAGATGGAGCCTTGAGGTACCCCACATGTCATATTTATCAACTCAGACGTGTATTTACTAGGGCTGTCAAGTTAACGCAAAAAAAAATTAACGCCACTAATTATTTTAACGAGATTAACGCATGTGTATTGTTTGTCCTCGGCCGCCCCGTAGTTTCAGAGCGCATCGAGTTTAAAATACCGTCTGCAAGCTGATGCTGACAGCCCCGCTCCGGCTGCCCGCTTGCAGCAGACCACTTCCACGCTCACCGGCAGGCACCGACTGGCTATCGGGAGGACCGGGAGAGACCTTACGTGTATTGTTGTTGTTAGCATTTGGTGCTAGCTAGTTGCGCCGAGCACTTGACTTTATGCAGGAAGCCAGACAGCGGGACATGGTACGAGAAGTCAGCACACTCAGCACGGATAGTGCACGCAATATGATTGCAGCGTCCAGGCAGCTCCCGTTCGAGCATATGCCTTGAGCTGCACATAGCTCCAACGATCCATCACACACACACACACACACACACACACACACACACACACACACACACACACTTTGTATTGTATTATTATATTGTATGAGAGGTTCCAGGTTGTTGTGTTTAATATTCATGAGAATATTTGTCATTGTTCAAATGATAATAAACATTTGCATAAAGCATATTTGTCCACTCGTCTGTTGTTAAGAGTATTAAAAACTTGAGAAATATCTAAGGAACATTAGAACAGATACAAAATGTGCGATTAACTATTGTAATCGACAGCCCTAGTTTTTACCTCTAGAAACAAAGTTGTTTACCTCCTTTAAGTTAAGCACGCATTTAAATGTAAGTATGTTGTTTGTTTGTATTTATTTATAGAAGGACCGTGCAGACAAAAACATTAATCTCAGCAAAGAGAAGAGATGCCAGATTATAGCTAACAGCTCATCTCCATCTGGGGTCCTCAGACAGGTTCACAACCATCAATACACACATAATAACATGGCCTGGTCTCCATCAGTCAAACCACTGATTGAAGTAGCTCAATAAATTAATACTTAGTACACTTGAAATACACTTACAAATAATTACAAAGCCTGATTTAAATTCAGGTTCCGAACACAACACTTAGTCCACTTCTAATACACTTCAATAAAGTATCTAAGATATAGTCTGACGATACAGTTCAAATCTAAAACCTCAGATTACAGAGTAATGAAAGTTGGCGTAGAACACGAGTTGCTAAATGTGTTCGTGAGGTATTTATTTCGGTACAGTTTGTGTTGGAACCGTTGGAGAGAGTGGCACACTTGTTAGCCTGTTCCATTCTTCTTCGTTTCCCGAAGCCGTGGCTTGGAAGCATACTTGCTTTGTTTCTGAAGGAAGAGACTTGGAAGTACGCGACTACCAAGCCAGCATCCTCGAGATTGAGAAACGGCCTGTTTTTACTTTGTTTTGTCTGAAAGAGTCCCTGTTCTTCTTCTGTGGTGTTTCATAGGTGCATGTAAATGGTCTGCAGAGGCTAAAATCATAAAGAGTTTATCAATTTTTAAGAATGAATGATTTCCCCTTTTAAGCGACGATGAGAAGCGCTATAGAAATACCATTTATAATTATTACAGATGTTAGGGTTCAAACTGGAACAGTGTCTTTGTGTTTATAAATAACATGAAGACGGATCACAAGACTTTAAGTGAGACTTTTATTTCAATGTTAGCAAGAATAAGAAATAATATCGAACATAGTTTAACACGACTCTCAAAACAAGATGACTGTTCTCGGCACAGAAAACAAGACGTTAAACGTTGGCCGGAAACAGAGAGAGCCGAAAGCCGGATCTTTGAGGAACTACGTTCTGTGGCACGAGCCTTTATCTTTAGATGTGAGTCAATGTGATACTGAGAGAGAGAACAAGTCATTACCTACAGATTCTAACTCCAGTTTATCACCATAGAAACAGGTTGTGTGAGTTTCGTTATATTACAAATGAGCCTCCATGTTCTCCAGTCCGTCTGAGCTAACATCCCATTGGCTGCAAGCTGTGATGTCATCTTAAGAACCGGCCAATCAGCCGTCGGCAGTCCTTTTATTTCCCGGCCACCACCGACAGCTGGTCTCTGATTCGTCCGAGTCCGTCCAGCATCGTGTCCAGAGACGCCCGACTCAGCTCCACCGTCGTCGTGGAGACCGCCTGACACGGGTCCTCCATCTGGAGAGAGGAGAGGAGGAGGAGGAGAGGAGGAGGAGAGGAGGAGGAGGAGGAGGAGAGGAGAGGGAGAGGAGGAGGAGGAGGAGGGAGGAGAGGAGAGAGGAGGAGAGGAGGAGGAGGAGCGCACGAGGATGGAGAGGAGGAGCGAGGAGGAGTCAGGAGGAGGACGGAGGACGTCAGATGAGGACGAGGAAGGAGGAGTGAGGCGAGGAAGGAGGAGGAGAGGAGGAGGAGAGGAGGAGAGGAGGAGAGGACGATACGAGGAGAGGACGGAGAGGAGGGAGGAGGAGGAGGAGGAGGAGGAGGAGGAGAGGAGAGGAGGAGGAGAGGGGAGGAGAGGAGGAGAGGAGAGGAGGAGGAGGAGGAGGGAGGAGAGGAGGAGGAGGAGGAGGAGGAGGAGGGAGGAGGGAGGAGAGGAGGAGGAGGAGGAGGAGAGGGAGGAGAGGAGAGGAGGAGAGGAGGAGAGGAGGAGGAGAGGAGGAGAGGAGGAGGAGAGGAGGAGAGGAGAGGAGGAGGAGGAGAGGAGGAGAGGAGGAGAGGAGGAGGAGAGGAGGAGAGGAGGAGAGGAGGAGGGGAGGAGGAGGAGAGGAGGAGAGGAGAGGAGGAGAGGAGGTCAAACAGGGGTCAGTACCCGAGAGTAGAGACTCTGGGTCAGTAGCTTCAGAGAGAGAGTAGATCTGTTCCTAAAGAGCTGACTCTGGGTCAGTAGCTTCAGAGAGAGAGTAGATCTGTTCCTAAAGAGCTGACTCTGGGTCAGTAGCTTCAGAGAGAGAGTAGATCTGTTCCTAAAGAGCTGACTCTGGGTCAGTAGCTTCAGAGAGAGAGTAGATCTGTTCCTAAAGAGCTGACTCTGGGTCAGTAGCTTCAGAGAGAGAGTAGATCTGTTCCTAAAGAGCTGACTCTGGGTCAGTAGCTTCAGAGAGAGAGTAGATCTGTTCCTAAAGAGCTGACTCTGGGTCAGTAGCTTCAGAGAGAGAGTAGATCTGTTCCTAAAGAGCTGACTCTGGGTCAGTAGCTTCAGAGAGAGAGTAGATCTGTTCCTAAAGAGCTGACTCTGGTCAGTAGCTTCAGAGAGAGAGTAGATCTGTTCCTAAAGAGCTGACTCTGGGTCAGTAGCTTCAGAGAGAGAGTAGATCTGTTCCTAAAGAGCTGACTCTGGGTCAGTAGCTTCAGAGAGAGAGTAGATCTGTTCCTAAAGAGCTGACTCTTGGTCAGTAGCTTCAGAGAGAGAGTAGATCTGTTCCTAAAGAGCTGACTCTGGGTCAGTAGCTTCAGAGAGAGAGTAGATCTGTTCCTAAAGAGCTGACTCTGGGTCAGTAGCTTCAGAGAGAGAGTAGATCTGTTCCTAAAGAGCTGACTCTGGGTCAGTAGCTTCAGAGAGAGAGTAGATCTGTTCCTAAAGAGCTGACTCTGGGTCAGTAGCTTCAGAGAGAGAGTAGATCTGTTCCTAAAGAGCTGACTCTGGGTCAGTAGCTTCAGAGAGAGAGTAGATCTGTTCCTAAAGAGCTGACTCTGGGTCAGTAGCTTCAGAGAGAGAGTAGATCTGTTCCTAAAGAGCTGACTCTGGGTCAGTAGCTTCAGAGAGAGAGTAGATCTGTTCCTAAAGAGCTGACTCTGGGTCAGTAGCTTCAGAGAGAGAGTAGATCTGTTCCTAAAGAGCTGACTCTGGGTCAGTAGCTTCAGAGAGAGAGTAGATCTGTTCCTAAAGAGCTGACTCTGGGTCAGTAGCTTCAGAGAGAGAGTAGATCTGTTCCTAAAGAGCTGACTCTGGGTCAGTAGCTTCAGAGAGAGAGTAGATCTGTTCCTAAAGAGCTGACTCTGGGTCAGTAGCTTCAGAGAGAGAGTAGATCTGTTTCCTAAAGAGCTGACTCTGGGTCAGTAGCTTCAGAGAGAGAGTAGATCTGTTCCTAAAGAGCTGACTCTGGGTCAGTAGCTTCAGAGAGAGAGTAGATCTGTTCCTAAAGAGCTGACTCTGGGTCAGTAGCTTCAGAGAGAGAGTAGATCTGTTCCTAAAGAGCTGACTCTGGGTCAGTAGCTTCAGAGAGAGAGTAGATCTGTTCCTAAAGAGCTGACTCTGGGTCAGTAGCTTCAGAGAGAGAGTAGATCTGTTCCTAAAGAGCTGACTCTGGGTCAGTAGCTTCAGAGAGAGAGTAGATCTGTTCCTAAAGAGCTGACTCTGGGTCAGGTAGGTAGCTTCACAGAGAAGAGTAGATCTGTTCCTAAAGAGCTGACTCTGGGTCAGTAGCTTCAGAGAGAGAGTAGATCTGTTCCTAAAGAGCTGACTCTGGGTCAGTAGCTTCAGAGAGAGAGTAGATCTGTTCCTAAAGAGCTGACTCTGGGTCAGTAGCTTCAGAGAGAGAGTAGATCTGTTCCTAAAGAGCTGACTCTGGGTCAGTAGCTTCAGAGAGAGAGTAGATCTGTTCTAAAGAGCTGACTCTGGGTCAGTCGTAGCTTCAGAGAGAGAGTAGATCTGTTCCTAAAGAGCGACTCTGGGTCAGTAGCTTCAGAGAGATAGTAGATCTGTTCCTAAAGAGCTGACTCTGGGTCAGTAGCTTCAGAGAGAGAGTAGATCTGTTCCTAAAGAGCTGACTCTGGGTCAGTAGCTTCAGAGAGAGAGTAGATCTGTTTCCTAAAGAGCTGACTCTGGGTCAGTAGCTTCAGAGAGAGGTAGATCTGTTCCTAAAGAGCTGACTCTGGGTCAGTAGCTTCAGAGAGAGAGTAGATCTGTTCCTAAAGAGCTGACTCTGGGTCAGTAGCTTCAGAGAGAGAGTAGATCTGTTCCTAAAGAGCTGACTCTGGGTCAGTAGCTTCAGAGAGAGAGTAGATCTGTTCCTAAAGAGCTGACTCTGGGTCAGTAGCTTCAGAGAGAGAGTAGATCTGTTCCTAAAGCGCTGACTCTGGGTCAGTAGCTTCAGAGAGGAGTAGATCTGTTCCTAAAGAGCTGACTCTGGGTTCAGTAGCTTCAGGAGAGAGTAGATCTGTTCCTAAAGAGCTGACTCTGGGTCAGTAGCTTCAGAGAGGAGAGTAGATCTGTTCCTAAAGAGCTGACTCTGGGTCAGTAGCTTCAGAGAGAGAGTAGATTGTTCCTAAAGAGCTGACTCTGGGTCAGTAGCTTCAGAGAGAGAGTAGATCTGTTCCTAAAGAGCTGACTCTGGGTCAGTAGCTTCAGAGAGAGAGTAGATCTGTTCCCTAAAGAGCTGACTCTGGGTCAGTAGCTTCAGAGAGAGAGTAGATCTGTTCCTAAAGAGCTGACTCTGGGTCAGTAGCTTCAGAGAGAGAGTAGATCTGTTCCTAAAGAGCTGACTCTGGGTCAGTAGCTTCAGAGAGAGAGTAGATCTGTTTCCTAAAGAGCTGACTCTGGGTCAGTAGCTTCAGAGAGAGAGTAGATCTGTTCCTAAAGAGCTGACTCTGGGTCAGTAGCTTCAGAGAGAGTAGATCTGTTCCTAAAGAGCTGACTCTGGGTCAGTAGCTTCAGAGAGAGAGTAGATCTGTTCCTAAAGAGCTGACTCTGGGTCAGTAGCTTCAGAGAGAGAGTAGATCTGTTCCTAAAGAGCTGACTCTGGGTCAGTAGCTTCAGAGAGAGAGTAGATCTGTTCCTAAAGAGCTGACTCTGGGTCAGTAGCTTCAGAGAGAGAGTAGATCTGTTCCTAAAGAGCTGACTCTGGGTCAGTAGCTTCAGAGAGAGAGTAGATCTGTTCCTAAAGAGCTGACTCTGGGTCAGTAGCTTCAGAGAGAGAGTAGATCTGTTCCTAAAGAGCTGACTCTGGGTCAGTAGCTTCAGAGAGAGAGTAGATCTGTTCCTAAAGAGCTGACTCTGGGTCAGTAGCTTCAGAGAGAGAGTAGATCTGTTCCTAAAGAGCTGACTCTGGGTCAGTAGCTTCAGAGAGAGAGTAGATCTGTTCCTAAAGAGCTGACTCTGGGTCAGTAGCTTCAGAGAGAGAGAGTAGATCTGTTCCTAAAGAGCTGACTCTGGGTCAGTAGCTTCAGAGAGAGAGTAGATCTGTTCCTAAAGAGCTGACTCTGGGTCAGTAGCTTCAGAGAGAGAGTAGATCTGTTCCTAAAGAGCTGACTCTGGGTCAGTAGCTTCAGAGAGAGAGTAGATCTGTTCCTAAAGAGCTGACTCTGGGTCAGTAGCTTCAGAGAGAGAGTAGATCTCATCAGGAGAACTCTCCCAGCTGAAACTCAGCTAAATGCTGCCGTGATGAAACTCCACATCCTGTTCCAAACCACATCAAGGATCCTCTCTGAAACAGGAAGGAGCTCAAACTCTCTCAGGTTTACCACAAGGTGACTTCCTTTTGACTTCCTGCTTCTTCACTCTCTCTCCAGCACAGGTTAGCTCTGAGTGCTAGCATGCTAATGTAAACACAGACCAGATCACTTCCAGAACACGTCTCATTGTTTCTGACAGCAACCTTTCTGATTGGCCCGTGGGGGTAAAGCCCGCCCACATTTTAGTAATGTGGTCATGACGCAGCAAATCTGGATCAGCTCCGTTGTTCCCCGTTTTTAGAGACGAGGGTACGGAGGAGAAGAGAGAGGGGTTTCTGACACCTTGAGAGTCTCCTGACACACCGGGGGGGGGACACCGGGGGGGACACACCGGGGGGGACACACCGGGGGGGGGACACCGGGGACACACTGGGGACACACTGGGGACACACCGGGGACACACGGTGATGTAGAGGAGACATCAGAGAGTGCACTTTGCAGGATAGGAGACCTTTAAAGGAGATGTCCTCAGAGACAAGTTCCCACCTGGAGCTGAACGAGGCAGGTCGGCACCGACATCCTGCTGAGAGAGTCTGAGCCGGTCACCATGGATACTGTCCAGTCCAAGTCCTTCAGCTGAGGGAGAGAGACTACACACACACACACACACACACACACACACACACACACACACAACACACACACACACACACCACACACACACACACACACACTACACACACACACACACACACACACACACACACACACACACACACCACACACACACACACACACACACACACACACACACACACACACACACACACACACACACACACACACACACACACACACACAACACACACACACACACACACACACACACACACACACACACACACACACACACACACACACACACACACACACACACACACACACACACACACACACACACACACACACACACACACACACACATATGCTAATTATTTATGTAATATTCCATGTACTTGTATTTAGACTCTTCTTGCCCTGTTCCATTCGTTCCATGTCCTC
>CADEHL010000368.1:17500-39941 GCA_902827135.1 Harpagifer antarcticus
CACACACAGACACACACACACACACACACACACACACACACAGACACAGACACAGACACACACACACAGACACACACACACACACACACACAGACACACACACACACACACACACAGACACAGACACACACACACACACACACACACAGACACACACACAGACACACACACACACACACACACACACACACACACAGACACAGACACAGACACACACACACACACACACAAACCTTCAGAAGCAGCTGCAGGCTGTCGAAGTGCTCGCTGGAGACAGACGCCGCCATGTTGGCATGTGACGTTCCGTGACAGTCACGTGATGGAGCCGTGGCGCTACTGCTCATGGGAAATGTAGTACATGAGGGAAGAAAACCATCAAACCAGAATGAACCTATTTGTAACCACATCAAATATAATAACTCAAGGGAACAACAGATAAACATTAAATCCTGGATAATAAATATATAACTTTATGTTAAAAAAGTCTTTAAACATTTGATATAAAAATACTATATAAAAACAATAAACTACAGAAAAAGCATAGTTTATATAAAATGGTATTTAAATAATACATGTTATTATTATTTAAACTTAATAAACTCTGTCATATTAATGCATTAATAATGAGGTCGGGTGCAGCCGGAGGGGAGGGGGGGGAGCTGCGGGACTCTGCGGGGAACGGAGCCTCTCAGGCGGGATGGAGCTCCGCTGATCCCCGCTGCATGCAGGTGTGTGGGTGTGTGTGTGTGTGTGTGGGGGTGTGTGTGTGTGTGTGTGTGTGTGTGTGTGTGTGTGGTGTGTGTGTGTGTGTGTGTGTGTGTGTGTGTGTGTGTGTGTGTGTGTGTGTGTCCGGGAGGAAGATGTCTGTCTCCGGGATGAAGAAGCAGCTCCACAAAGCGAGCCAGGTAAAAACAACCCGGGACAAACCGGGACAAACCGGACTGGTGTTTTATTTATGGGACATTTATTCCGGTGTCTGGAGGTTTACTGCGACACGAGGCTGCTGCTGCCCCTCTGCATCATAAACAACAACACCTCACTGTAACGTGTGTTTACCTGTTTACCTGCTTACCTGTTTACCTGTTTACCTGTTTACCTGCTTACCTGTTTACCTGTTTACCTGTTTACCTGCTTACCTGTTTACCTGTTTACCTGCTTACCTGTTTACCTGTTTACCTGCTTACCTGCTTACCTGCTTACCTGCTATCTGACATTAGCATGAGGCTCTTGTTGCTGCAGGACTTTACTGAGTACTTTAATACTTTCTACTTTTTCTCCACTAAAACTCATTTATTGTGGAGGAAGATTTGAAAAAGTATATGTAATACAAAGCAGTAAATTAAACCCTCCAACAGTATCAAGTTATTATTAAAATACATCTTATATTATTAGAAATATGCCACATTATATTATAATGGTGAAGAGAGAGTAGCCTATATTAATGCAGGGTTGCCAACTCTCACGCATCTGGCGTGTGACACACGCTTTCACTCTCAATCTCACGCTCTCACGCTGCCCAAACTATTCTCACGCCAAAACAAGAATACCGAAGACTAGAAACGGTTTTGAAAACTTTCGTCACGTTGTGATCGTCTTCTCAATAGAACATCTTTGATACTTCTGGCCAATCAGAATCAAGATAACGGCGCGGTGTTGTTGCAGGAAGTCCCCACGGAGAATACTTTTGCTGTAGTACATCTCTATACGTCGATACAACATTACGTGTTGATAGAAATCAACACGTAATGAAATAAGACCCCACGGTTTGATGATTGATAGGTGTGTGGGCTGTCTTTCATTTTGACACACAGAACAATGGGGGCTATCCTCTCTGATCCACAATGTAAAGTCATTCAAAAAAAATTAATTTTGTTGGATACATTTTCCAGGAAATTATTGCGATAAAGGATAATATTGTCGGCACCGTTGTATGACCATTTTAGACCCCTGACATAATGATAATATATAATAATAATTGAAGTACATCCTTTCGAACTGCTAGTCACATCCTCATGGAAATGGCAATTTATCGAGTTCATTTTTATTTACAGGGACATAATAAAACAGTGGAAACAAAGATGTGTTTGACTTTCATTAGTGAATGAAACTTTGTGCCTTTTATAGTCTGTGTCCAATTTTGTGTATTTGTATATATATCCAATATCCTATATATATGCTAAGGTCCCGCTGCTGACACGATAGCAGTCATTTAGTGTGCATATGTGTAATTAAACCCATGATATCAAAATCTCACTCCAGCCAGGTACCCAAAGTTGGCAACCCTGTATTAATGTTATGCTCATATACAATTATATTTGAATAACCTATGAATATATGAAATATTCTGAATTGTTATAAACACCCTAAAGGTCTATGAACACATGATAGCATGAGCTAGCAGCTACATGCTAAAAGTGTTATTACACAGTAACTCTGTGGAAATACAAACGTATACAGAAATGTATTAAATCATAAATAAGTGAATACAAAGTATATATAATAAACTAAGTTAATGTGGAATTATGAAGAGGAATAACTAAGTTAACTAAAGAATGTGCAAAAATAAAAGTTTTGTAGTCATTTTGTGTATTTTAGTGGTAATTTTGTAGTCATTTTCTATACGTGTAGTCATTTTGTGTACTTTTGTAGTACATTTGTGTATTTTAGTAGTCATTTTGTGTACTTTTGTAGTACATTTGTGTATTTTAGTAGTAATTTTGTAGTCATTTTGTGTATTTTAGTAGTCATTTTGTGTACTTTTGTAGTACATTTGTGTATTTTAGTAGTAATTTTGTAGTAATTTTGTGTATTTTAGTAGTAATTTTGTAGTCATTTTGTGTATTTTAGTAGTCATTTTGTGTACTTTTGTAGTACATTTGTGTATTTTAGTAGTAATTTTGTAGTCATTTTGTGTATTTTAGTAGTCATTTTGTGTACTTTTGTAGTACATGTGTGTATTTTAGTAGTAATTGTGTGTATATTTGTATAGTCAAACGTTATGCTTGCTATAATGTAATGACCTCCCGCTGCTGCTAAATGTGAATACTGATCCCTGCCATCGATGCTAAGCTAACGTTAGCTCCTCTCTGCAGCTGCTGAGCGCCTGATGGGAGCTGACGGAACTAAGATGGACGACGACTTCCTGCAGATGGAGAAGTGACACTGGATCAAACTCATCCTTTAGAGACTCCTCCACCTGACATAAGCCTGACTCAGGTGTGTGTGTGTGTGAGTGTGTGTGTGTCTCTGTGTGTGAGTGTGTGCGTCTGTGTGTGTCTCTCTCTCTGTGTGTGTGTGTGTCTGTTTGAGTGTGTGTGTCTCTCTGTGTGTGTCTCTGTGTGTCTCTGTGTGTGAGTGTGTGCGTCTGTGTGTGTCTCTCTCTCTCTGTGTGTGTGTGTGTGTGTGTGTGTGTGTGTGTGTGTGTCTGTTTGAGTGTGTGTGTGTGTGTGTGTGTGTGTGTCTGTTTGAGTGTGTGTGTCTGTGTGTGTGTGTCTCTCTGTGTGTGTCTCTGTGTGTCTCTGTGTGTGTGTGTGTCTCTCTGTGTGTGTGTGCTTGTGTATGTGTGTGTGTGTGTGTCTCTGTGTGTGTGTGTGTGTGTCTGTGTGTGTGTGTGTGTGTGTGTGTCTGTGTGTGTGTGTCTGAGTGTGTCTGTGTGTGTGTGTGTGTGAGTGTGTGTGTGTGAGTGTGTGTGTGTGTCTGTGTGTGCGTGTCTCTCTGTGTGTGTCTCTGTGTGTCTCTCTGTGTGTGTCTCTGTGTGTCTCTGTGTGTGTGTGTGTGTGTGTCAATCAATCAATCAATCAATCAATGTTTATTTATATAGCCCAATATCACAAATGTTACATTTGTCTCAGTGGACTTCACAGTTTGTACAAAATATCAGTATGACAATAAGACACCCTCTGTCCTTAGACCCTCACATCGTACAAGGAAAAAACTTCCGAAGAAAACCCACAGTTTAAAGGGAAAAAATGGGAGAAACCTCAGGGAGAGCAACAGAGGAGGGATCCCTCTCCCAGGACGGACAGTCGTGCAATAGATGCCGTGTGTAAATTGAAAAGATAATACATTTGCAACATAGGTAGTCCAAATGTTTGGAAATGCATGTGTGTGTAATAGGAAGATGGATCCACGAGGATATCCATCCAGGACCTATGATCCAGGACCACAGCCACGACTCAAGATCCAGGGCTCGTGATGCCGGACACAGGACCGCAGGATCATCCATGACTCCGGATCCCAGCGTATATAGACACCAAAAAGAAAGAAATTTGGGGAAGCTGGGTTAATCGGAACATGGGAGTACACAGGTATAGACAGAGAGAAGGAAGAAGTAAGATGTCCCCCGACAAACTAAGCCTATATCAGCAAAACTAGGGGCTGAATCTAATCAGCCCTAACTATAAGCTTTATCAAAAAGGAAGGTCTTAAGCGCACTCTTAAAAACGGATAGGGTGTCTGCCGCCCGAACACAAACTGGAAGCTGATTCCACAAATGTGGAGCTTGATAAGAAAAGGCTCTGGCTCCCATTGTACTTTTAGAGACTCTAGGAACAACCAACAACCCTGCATTCTTGGAACGCAATGCCCTAGTAGGACAATAGGGTATAATGAGTTCTTTAAGGTAAGATGGCGCCTGCCCATTAAGGGCTTTGTAGGCGAGAAGAAGAATTTTAAATTCTATCCTGTGTTCTATAGGGAGCCAGTGTAAGGCAGCCAGAACAGGAGTAATGTGGTCCCTTTTCCTAACTCTGGTTAGGACACGAGCTGCAGCATTTTGAATTAGCTGAAGCGACTTGACTGACTTCTTGGTACACCCTGATAATAAAGAGTTACAATAATCCAGCCTTGAAGTAACAAATGCATGGACTAGTTTCTCTGCATCGTTTTGAGGCAAGATATGCCTGATTTTTGCAATGTTACGTAGATGGAAGTAGGCGGTCCTTGAAATTGATTTTATGTGGGCGTTAAAGGATAAATCCTGATCAAATATAACACCAAGATTCATTACAGTCTCACTGGAGGCCAAATTAATGCCATCCATAGTTAGTATATCTTTAGATCATTTGTTTCGTAGATTCTTCGGGCCAAGTACAATAACTTCAGTTTTGGTCGTGTTTAACATCAAAAAGTTTAAGGTCATCCACGTTTTTAAGTCCTTGAGGCAGTCTTGAATTTTATTTAGATGATTAATTTCATCAGGCTTGATTGATAAATATAGTTGAGTATCATCCGCATAACAATGAAAATTTACAGAATGATTCCTTATAATATTGCCTAACGGAAGCATATATAATGTGAACAAAATAGGTCCGAGCACTGAGCCCTGTGGCACTCCGTGGCTAACTTTGGTTTGCGTGGAAGATTCATCATTGACACGTACAAACTGAGAGCGTTCAGATAAATAGGACCTAAACCAGCCTAAGGCAGTTCCCTGTATGCCAACTAAGTGCTCTAGTCTTTGCAATAAGATATCATGATCGATAGTATCAAATGCAGCACTGAGATCGAGCAGAACAAGAATAGAGACAAGTCCCTTGTCAGAGGCTATTAGAATGTCATTTGTGACTTTGACCAGAGCTGTCTCTGTGCTATGATGTGTTCTAAAGCCAGACTGAAAATCTTCAAATAAATCATTGTTTTTTAAGTAATCACACAGCTGTTTTGCGACTGCTTTCTCAAGAATTTTTGAGAGGAACGGAAGATTAGAAATAGGTCTATAGTTGGCTAAAACCTCTGGATCGAGGTTGTGCTTTTTAAGAAGCGGTTTTATCACTGCTACTTTGAATGATTGTGGAACATAGCCTGATAATAAAGACATATTCATAATATTTAATAAAGAAGTGCTAATTAATGGAAAAACTTCCTTCAACAGCTTAGTTGGAATTGGGTCTAATATACACGTTGATGGTTTAGAAGAGAGAATCATTGAATTTAATTGTTCAAGGTTTATGGCTGAGAAGCATTCTAGTTTACTATCTAGTGTAATATTATAACTTACGTTTCCGGGAGTTGATAACACTATACTGGTCAAAGGCAAGAGGTCATTAATTTTGTTTCTAAGAGTAACAATTTTATCGTTAAAAAAGCACATAAAATCATTACTACTGAGTGCTATGGGAATAGAAGGCTCAATCGAGCTATGGCTTTCTGTCAGCCTGGCTACAGTGCTGAAAAGAAATCTTGCATTATTCTTATTCTCATCTATTAGTGAAGAGTAGTAGGCTGCTCTCGCTTTACGCAGTGCTTTCTTATATTCATTGAGAGTGATATGCCAAATTAAACGAGATTCTTCAAGTTTAGTGGAACGCCATATCCTTTCAAGTTGTCTCGACTTTTGCTTTATTTTGCGGGTTTCGGCATTATGCCATGGAGCTAATCTATGTTGTTTTATTTTCTTCTTTTTCAAAGGAGCAACAGAGTCTAATTTTATTCGCAGCGCATCTGTAGCACTATCAACAGCATGATCAATTTGGGGTGGTGGACATTTTGTATAAGTTTCCTCCCCTACATGCAGACCTGCTATCGAGTTAAGCATTGGTGGAATCTCTTCCTTAAATTTGGCTATAGCACTAACAGATAGGTTTCTGCTGGAGGAGCCTTTGACTAATGCTTTGTAGTCCAGCAACAGCACTTCAAAAGTTACTAAGAAATGGTCGGATAAAGCAGGATTATGCGGTTCGACTAATAGTTGCTCAATTTCAATACCATAAGTCAGAACAAGGTCGAGAGTGTGATTATAGCAGTGGGTTGGTTTATTTACACTCTGACAAAAACCAACAGAATCTAATATAGAGTTAAATGCAACAGTAAGGCTATTTTTATCATCGTCAACATGAATATTAAAGTCACCTACGATAATTACTTTATCTGTTTTAAGAACCAAAGTTGATAAAAACTCAGAGAATTCTGATAAGAATTCTGAATAAGGACCTGGTGCACGGTACACTGTAACAAATAAGATTGGCTGCAAAATTTTCCAGGTCGGATGCGTAAGACTAAAAACGAGACTTTCAAAGGAGGTATAATTTAATTTTGGTTTAGTATTGATAAGTAAACTTGAGTCAAAGATTGCTGCAACTCCACCTCCTCGGCCCACGCCTCTGGCAATATGTGTGTGTGTGTGTCTGTCTCTGTGTGTGTGTGTGCTTGTGTGTGTGTGTCTGTCTCTGTGTGTGTGTGTGTGCTTGTGTGTGTGTGTGTGTCTCTCTGTGTGTGTGTGTGTGTGTGTGTGTGTGTGTGTGTGTGTGTGTGTGTGTGTGCGAGTGTGTGTGTGTGTGTGTGTGTGTGTGTGTGTGTGTGTGTGTGTGTGTGTGTGTGTGTGTGTGTGTGTGTGTGTGTGTGTGTGTGTGTGTGTGTGTGTGAGTGTGTCCGAGCGTCGAGGTGCTGCAGTCCCTGCTGCTGGAGCTCCTATGCAGAACCACTGAGGTCCTGCAGCCCAACCCGGGTCAGAACCCGCTTTATTATCACGCTTTCATTTCACATGCTGGTCAGCCAATCAAAAGGCTCACACACACATTCATTACAACTATAATTAGTAAGCAGCCAAGTGATAAACACAATCAAACTAATCCAATTAACAACCAATAAATACGTGTTTAGACATTAAAAGCTAATGTGTATAATAAGTACTTTTGTATTTGTACTCCATGCTTTCTACACCTCGGTGCAGACGCAGCTGATCAACCAAACACACAGCTGATCAACCAAACACACAGCTGATCAACCAAATACACAGCTGATCAACCAAACACACAGCTGATCAACCAAACACACAGCTGATCAACCAAACACACAGCTGATTAACCAAACACACAGCTGATTAACCAAACACACAGCTAATCAACCAAACACACAGCTGATCAACCAAACACACAGCTGATTAACCAAATACACACAGCTGATCAACCAAACACACAGCTGATCAACCAAACACACAGCTGATCAACCAAACACACAGCTGATCAACCAAACACACAGCTGATCAACCAAATACACAGCTGATCAACCAAACACACAGCTGATTAACCAAACACACAGCTGATCAACCAAAACACACAGCTGATCAACCAAACACACAGCTGATCAACCAAACACACAGCTGATTAACCAAATACACACAGCTGATCAACCAAACACACAGCTGATCAACCAAACACACAGCTGATCAACCAAACACACAGCTGATCAACCAAATACACAGCTGATCAAATCAAATCAAATCAAATCAAGTTTTATTTATAGAGCACATTTAAAAACGATGTTTGGTCGAGCCAAAGTGCTGTACATGTAATAAAAACACTTTACTGCAGTGCAATAGTAACAAAAGACAGTCATTTTGCAACAGCAAATAATCAACCAAACACACAGCTGATCAACCAAACACACAGCTGATCAACCAAATACACAGCTGATCAACCAAATACACACACAGCTGATCAACCAAATACACAGCTGAAAGAAAAAAAGTCCAAATCTGAGAAAAAAGTCCAAATCTAAGAAAAAAGTCAAAATCTAACAAAAAAGTCAGAATCTGAGAAAAAAGTCCAAATATGAGAAAAAAGTCAAAATAAGAGAAAAAAGTCGAAATCGGAAAAAAAAGTCAAAATCTGAGAAAAAAGTCCAAATATGAGAAAAAAGTCCAAATCTGAAAAAAAAGTCCAAATCGGAGAAAAAAGTAAAATTCAGTGAAAAATGTGAAATTCTGAGGAAAACAGGAACACATTTGAGTTCCATGTGTTCTGCAGGGGGCGCTCTGCTCGGGGTGGGGGGCGCTCCAGCAGGTTGCTCTGATTGTTCCTCTGGTTCCCCTGCAGGGGGCGCTCTGCTCGGGGTGGGGGGCGCTCCAGCAGGTTGCTCTGATTGTTCCATGTGTTCCCCTGCAGGGGGCGCTCTGCTCGGGGTGGGGGGGCGCTCCAGCAGGTTGCTCTGATTGTTCCTCTGGTTCCCCTGCAGGGGGCGCTCTGCTCGGGGTGGGGGGGCGCTCCAGCAGGTTGCTCTGATTGTTCCTCTGGTTCCCCTGCAGGGGGCGCTCTGCTTGGGGTGGGGGGTGCTCCAGCAGGTTGCTCTGATTGTTCCTCTGGTTCCCCTGCAGGGGGCGCTCTGCTCGGGGTGGGGGGGGGGCGCTCCAGCAGGTCTCTCAGGCCCGGGTTGTGCTCGATGAAGAGGCCAGACGGAGCTTCATGGAGCCGCTGGAGGAGCTGCGGGACACGGAGCTGAAGGAGATCAGGGTGAGCGGAGGCAGGGAACCACAGGTCCGATGCACGCTGAAGGGTCCTTGAGCATGTTGTTGTTTGTTTCTCATGTGTTGATGTTTGTGTGTTGATGTTCCTCATGGAGCTGCTGGGATGAGGCTTGTAGAAAGTAATTTTCTTAATGTCAGTAACGAGGTGGAGAAGTGTCATGGTGATACTGGTTATTTAAATGTATGTTTTAATGATTGTTCTGGTTGTTCTTCAGCTCCAGTTGAAGAAGCTGAACGGCCGTCGGCTGGATTTCGACTACAAGCGGCGGCAGAGAGGGAACGTTTCCACTGAGGAGCTCCATCTGGCCTGGGACAAGTTCTCCACGTCCACAGAGTCTGTGGAGAGGAGCATGTTCGTCCAGGTGAGCCTCACCTGTCCTCCAGAGGGGAAACACACAGGTTCCTCTGCTTTAAATGATGTGTTCGCTCAAAGCCCAGCTGATCAACCACTGAGTTCTTCACATCATGTTTGATATATATTTAACGTTCACGTGTCAACAGGCAGACGGCGGCCAGCAACAAACCGGAGCGACGCTTCAGACCCAAGAAGATCCGAATCAGACGGGAACAGATCGGCAGCGTGGAGGTCTTCCAGCGCCCCCCCGACCCCTCAGGTTACTCAAATTTCAATTTGATTTCACTTTAATCCGGAATGAAAGACTTGTTTTGAACCTGGTTTCTGTGACAGGAGAGTTCACGTCCAGAGCCAGCAGGCCCATCTCCTGCTACGGTGAGAAAGACCTCTGCAAACAAGACGTTCATTATTCAGACATTTAGATTCATATAGAATATTTAAGAAACATCAACAAAAACATTTGATTAAAAGAAATGAATAAAATCTGAGACAACATTCTGAGAAAAGTCAAAACTGAGTAAAAAGTCAAAAATCTGATGAAACTCAAAATTCAAAAACAAAGAATGAACTTTAAGATTTCTGAGAAAGTATCAATTCTGAGAAAAAGTAAAACATACATTTTAAGAAATAAGTAATTTTTTGCGATCAGTAAAATTCTGAGAAAATCCCAAATATGAGTAAAAGGTCGAACTTCTGCATAAAGTGAACATTTTGAAAAAACTGAGAAAAGTCAAAATGTTGAGAAAAGTCGAAAATCTGACAAAAATAAAACTCCCAGAAAGAAAGTCAACATTCTGAAAAGTGTGAATGAAAGAGTTTAAAACAGGAAAGCCATAAGAATAATTAAAATATGTCCTCAGTATTCCTTCAGAGTGGATACACATGAATACTTCCGTTAACTAATTGTGTTTAATTTAGCGGACAGCGGGCTGGTCCTGGATCAGCCCTGTTACCGGGCGCTCTACTCTTTCCGCCCTGGTTACCATGGCGAACTGAGCTTCAGCGCCGGCGACGTCATCCTGCTGACCAATCAGGTGGACGCCAACTGGTACGAGGGATCGCTCGGCAGCCAATCAGGACTCTTCCCCATCAGCTAAGTGGACGTGCTGGTTCCTCTGCCGCTACAGTTCTTCTTCATTTATAGACCATAATATGCAAGTTTACAGCTTCTGATCGATCACTGATCACTGATCTGTTTCACTGGGATGTGAATCACTAAGTATTAAAGCCATTGTTGGTAAAAACACGGGAATCTTCTTCAAAGAAATATCAGAATATGAAACAAAAGAAATGTTATCTAATCTACAAGAAACAAACTTGAATATTCTCTCAGATTTTAAAACAAAAGAGTAATATTAGTCCAAGAATAAATGCACACGTTTAGAAGAAAATAACCCTCAAAAACAAGAAAATATGAAGCCAGGGGAATTATCGAGATTAAAGTCGTACATTTACGTGGAAATAATACGAGATTAAATCAAATTAACAAGAAGAAATAGAAAGAATAATAAAGTGTTTACAGGAAAATCTCACAAGAAGAACTGAAATGAAAAAGTCTTACAAGAAAGAAGATAAAGGCACTTTCTGAAAAAAGTGTTAAATAAAAAACTAAATGTGAAATTTTCTCTTAGATTTTAAAACCAAAACAAAAGAAAGAACTTTTCGGGAGAATAAATCACACTCACAAGAAAATCTAAAAAGTTGTAATTTTATAAGAAAGATCTCAAATATACGACAAAGAAACGTGAATATTCTCTGAGACGAAACGTGAATATTCTCTGAGACGAAACGTGAATATTCTCTGAGACGAAACGTGAATATTCTCTGAGACGAAACGTGAATATTCTCTGAGACGAAACGTGAATATTCTCTGAAACGAAACGTGACTAAACCTGAAAGGGAATTGTTTGAGTTTGTGAATTTTTTTATTTTGATTTCTTAATATATCTTTTTTAAATGTATGACATCATAATTTTAGATTTTTTTTTCTCGTAAATGTATATTTTTAACCGCAGAATTATTTAGTTTTTCTATATATTACCCCCCTTTCCTGTATCTATGTTTCATGTCCTATTCTTTAAAGGACATTATAATACGCCATCTGAAAGGCTCTGTCAGTAATGATCAGATTTAAAGTGTGTGTTTCCCTTTAAGACTTCTACCTTCATGTTAATGCACATTAGTGTTTCTGCACACAGGTGAATGAGATACTGTCCGTCTGACACGCAGTAAAGTCTCTGGCTAAAGGAACATTTAAAACGGCCTGAAGTAGAGCTTCAGCGCCGGCGACGTCATCCTGCTGACCAATCAGGTGGACGCCAACTGGTACGAGGGATCGCTCGGCAGCCAAATCAAATCAAGTTTTATTTATAGCACATTTTAAAAACGAGCCAAAGTGCTGAACATGCAATAAAAACACTTTACTGCGATAGCAAACAGAAGACAATAAACTCCAACAGCACAAATAAAAACCACACGGGGAAAGTCAGGAGTCGTGCTCCGCTCTGACGGAAGGCCAGAGAGAGGACGTGAGTTTTAAGAGTAGATTTAAAAGCAGACCTCACGTGGAGGGGCAGAGTGTTCCAGAGCCTGGGGCCAGCCGCTGCGAAGGCTCGGTGCCCTCTGGTTTTGAGCCTGGTCTTAGGCACCACCAGCAGCAGCTGATCAGCCGACCTTAAGGCTCTGGGGTGCAGCGCTGGAGGAGTTCGGCTACAGGCCGGAGCCCATTTAGGGCTTTGAAAACAGATACAAGGAGTTTAAAATCTATTCTGACCCGAACTGGAAGCCGGAGCAGTGAGGCCAGAGTTGGGGTGATGTGGTCACGCTTTCTGTGGCCAGTGAGAAGACGTGCTGCTGCGTTCTGATCTAGCTGCAGGCGTCTAATGACCAGTGGGGAAGAGTCCTGATTGACGTGGGTAAGTCAGTCAGGACTCTTCCTCACTCGCCGGTTCTTTGTGTGTAAAGATGCTTTTAAAACATGAACCCTGTTCTGCACAGTCAAGTTATGTTCTGTTCCACAAGCAGCTAAGCTCTCAGCATATGTACACAGAGTTATGAGACCATAAGTACAAAAGAAATGTATTCAAGTCCCACAGAGGAAATCAGTCTCCAGGTCTCTTCATCAGAACACAGTTATTTCAAGTCTCTCCATCAGAACATAGTTATTCCAAGTCTCTTCATCAGAACACAGTTATTTCAAGTCTCTCCATCAGAACACAGTTATTTCAGGTCTCTCCATCAGAACACAGTTATTTCAAGTCTCTCCATCAGAACACAGTTATTTCAGGTCTCTTCATCAGAACACAGTTATTTCAGGTCTCTCCATCAGAACACAGTTATTTCAGGTCTCTCCATCAGAACACAGTTATTTCAGGTCTCTCCATCAGAACACAGTTATTTCAGGTCTCTCCATCAGAACACAGTTATTTCAGGTCTCTCCATCAGAACACAGTTATTTCAAGTCTCTTCATCAGAACACAGTTATTTCAGGTCTCTCCATCAGAACACAGTTATTTCAAGTCTCTCCATCAGAACACAGTTATTTCAGGTCTCTTCATCAGAACACAGTTATTTCAGGTCTCTCCATCAGAACACAGTTATTTCAGGTCTCTCCATCAGAACACAGTTATTTCAGGTCTCTCCATCAGAACACAGTTATTTCAGGTCTCTCCATCAGAACACAGTTATTTCAAGTCTCTTCATCAGAACACAGTTATTTCAGGTCTCTTCATCAGAACACAGTTATTCAGGTCCTCTCCATCAGAACACAGTTATTTCAGGTCTCTTCATCAGAACACAGTTATTTCAGGTCTCTCCATCAGAACACAGTTATTTCAGGTCTCTCCATCAGAACACAGTTATTTCAGGTCTCTCCATCAGAACACAGTTATTTCAGGTCTCTCCATCAGAACACAGTTATTTCAGGTCTCTCCATCAGAACACAGTTATTTCAAGTCTCTTCATCAGAACACAGTTATTTCAGGTCTCTCCATCAGAACACAGTTATTTCAGGTCTCTTCATCAGAACACAGTTATTTCAGGTCTCTTCATCAGAACACAGTTATTTCAGGTCTCTCCATCAGAACACAGTTATTTCAGGTCTCTTCATCAGAACACAGTTATTTCAGGTCTCTTCATCAGAACACAGTTATTTCAGGTCTCTCCATCAGAACACAGTTATTTCAGGTCTCTTCATCAGAACACAGTTATTTCAGGTCTCTTCATCAGAACACAGTTATTTCAGGTCTCTCCATCAGAACACAGTTATTTCAGGTCTCTTCATCAGAACACAGTTATTTCAGGTCTCTTCATCAGAACACAGTTATTTCAGGTCTCTTCATCAGAACACAGTTATTTCAGGTCTCTCCATCAGAACACAGTTATTTCAGGTCTCTCCATCAGAACACAGTTATTTCAGGTCTCTCCATCAGAACACAGTTATTTCAGGTCTCTCCATCAGAACACAGTTATTTCAGGTCTCTTCATCAGAACACAGTTATTTCAGGTCTCTCCATCAGAACACAGTTATTTCAGGTCTCTTCATCAGAACACAGTTATTTCAGGTCTCTCCATCAGAACACAGTTATTTCAGGTCTCTCCATCAGAACACAGTTATTTCAGGTCTCTCCATCAGAACACAGTTATTTCAGGTCTCTTCATCAGAACACAGTTATTTCAAGTCTCTCCATTAGAACACAGTTATTCCAGGTCTCTTCATCAGAACACAGTTATTCCAGGTCTCTTCATCAGAACACAGTTATTTCAGGTCTCTCCATCAGAACACAGTTATTTCAAGTCTCTCCATCAGAACACAGTTATTTCAGGTCTCTTCATCAGAACATAGTTATTTCAGGTCTCTTCATCAGAACACAGTTATTTCAGGTCTCTCCATCAGAACACAGTTATTTCAGGTCTCTTCATCAGAACACAGTTATTTCAGGTCTCTTCATCAGAACATAGTGATTTCAAGTCTCTTCATCAGAACACAGTTATTTCAAGTCTCTCCATCAGAACACAGTTATTTCAGGTCTCTTCATCAGAACATAGTTATTTCAGGTCTCTTCATCAGAACACAGTTATTTCAGGTCTCTCCATCAGAACACAGTTATTTCAGGTCTCTTCATCAGAACACAGTTATTTCAGGTCTCTTCATCAGAACATAGTGATTTCAAGTCTCTTCATCAGAACACAGTTATTTCAAGTCTCTCCATCAGAACACAGTTATTTCAGGTCTCTTCATCAGAACATAGTTATTTCAGGTCTCTTCATCAGAACACAGTTATTTCAAGTCTCTCCATCAGAACACAGTTATTTCAGGTCTCTCCATCAGAACACAGTTATTTCAGGTCTCTTCATCAGAACACAGTTATTTCAAGTCTCTCCATCAGAACACAGTTATTTCAAGTCTCTCCATCAGAACACAGTTATTTCAGGTCTCTTCATCAGAACACAGTTATTTCAGGTCTCTTCATCAGAACACAGTTATTTCAGGTCTCTTCATCAGAACACAGTTATTTCAGGTCTCTTCATCAGAACACAGTTATTTCAGGTCTCTTCATCAGAACACAGTGATTTCAAGTCTCTCCATCAGAACACAGTTATTTCAGGTCTCTTCATCAGAACACAGTTATTTCAGGTCTCTCCATCAGAACACAGTTATTTCAGGCCTCTTCATCAGAACACAGTTATTTCAGGTCTCTTCATCAGAACACAGTTATTTCAGGTCTCTTCATCAGAACACAGTTATTTCAGGTCTCTTCATCAGAACACAGTTATTTCAAGTCTCTCCATCAGAACACAGTTATTTCAGGTCTCTTCATCAGAACACAGTTATTTCAGGTCTCTTCATCAGAACACAGTTATTTCAGGTCTCTCCATCAGAACACAGTTATTTCAGGTCTCTTCATCAGAACACAGTTATTTCAAGTCTCTCCATCAGAACACAGTTATTTCAAGTCTCTCCATCAGAACACAGTTATTTCAAGTCTCTCCATCAGAACACAGTTATTTCAGGTCTCTCCATCAGAACACAGTTATTTCAAGTCTCTTCATCAGAACATAGTTATTTCAAGTCTCTTCATCAGAACACAGTTATTTCAGGTCTCTTCATCAGAACACAGTTATTTCAGGTCTCTTCATCAGAACACAGTGATTTCAAGTCTCTTCATCAGAACACAGTGATTTCAAGTCTCTTCATCAGAACACAGTTATTTCAAGTCTCTTCATCAGAACATAGTTATTTCAGGTCTCTTCATCAGAACACAGTTATTTCAGGTCTCTTCATCAGAACACAGTTATTTCAGGTCTCTTCATCAGAACACAGTTATTTCAAGTCTCTTCATCAGAACACAGTTATTTCAAGTCTCTTCATCAAGAAGAAAGAATTTAGTCAAAAAGCAGCTAACAATATAATAATAGATTAGTAAATGCTGGCACTGTAAAGCTGACAGGATGTGTGTTTATTGTGTTTGATTCAGATGTTTAGATTGTAAACACCAGCGAGCTCATAAATCAGTTTATTATATTGATCTCGCTCAGGGCATTAATGTGAGCTTTGTATTCAACACAAAGACAGTCCATTCAAACATGGACACTTCTGTTTGATGCTACTTTGAAATAGTTGATGAGTTCCTTTTGTTTTCCCCGATAAAGTCTTTTCAGCCTCGACCGGAAACCACAAAGTCGCTCTGTTACTTTCTTTTCTTTGAGAAGCGTTGAGTGGTTTCACTGTAATCTGCTCTTCTCGGAGCACACACCACATGTTTGCCGTCGGGAAGAAAACACGGAGAAGGTTTTTCTGCAACTAATCTGAATAATAAATCATTTCAGGTCTGAGTCTCTGAGCTTCTGAGTTTCTGAGTCTCTGAGCTTCTGAGTTTCTGAGTCTCTGAGTTTCTGAGTCTCTGAGTTTCTGAGTCTCTGAGTTTGAGTCTCTGAGCTTCTGAGTTTCTGAGTCTCTGAGCTTCTGAGTTTCTGAGTCTCTGAGTCTCTGAGTTTCTGAGTCTCTGAGCTTCTGAGTTTCTGAGTCTCTGAGTCTCTGAGTCTCTGAGTTTCTGAGTTTCTGAGTCTCTGAGTTTCTGAGTCTCTGAGTTTCTGAGTTTCTGAGTCTCTGAGTTTCTGAGTTTCTGAGTCTCTGAGCTTCTGAGTCTCTGAGTCTCTGAGTTTCTGAGTCTCTGAGTCTCTGAGTTTCTGAGTTTCTGAGTCTCTGAGTTTCTGAGTCTCTGAGTCTCTGAGTCTCTGAGTTTCTGAGTCTCTGAGTTTCTGAGTCTCTGAGTTTCTGAGTTTCTGTCTGATCGTCTCAAACTCTGACATGGTTTGAATTGTTCGTTTAGTGCAGCGGTTCCCAACCTGTGGGCCAAGGCCCCCTAGTGGTCCGCGAAGGTATTGCATATTTTTATATTTTGTACAGGCTAAAGACACAAACATGGACACAACAATAACATATAGGAGATGACATTCCCATCTCAGACAAAAACTAAACAAAAACAGAAGAAATAAAGATTTTTCCAAAATAAATTGTATTTGTAATCTACTCTTCAAACACCTTCAATTAAGATTACTCCTTAGCATCAGTCATTACATTCCTTAGCAACGGTCATTACAGTCTTTAGCATCGGTCATTACAGTCTTTAGCAACGGTCATTACAGCCCTTAGCAATGGTCATTACAGCCCTTAGCATCGGTCATTACATTCTTTAGCATCGGTCATTACAGTCTTTAGCATCGGTCATTACAGCCCTTAGCAATGGTCATTACAGCCCTTAGCATCGGTCATTACATTCTTTAGCAACGGTCATTACAGCCCTTAGCATCGGTCATTACAGTCCTTAGCAACGGTCATTACAGTCCTTAGCAACGGTCATTACAGTCTTTAGCAACGGTCATTACAGTCTTTAGCAACGGTCATTACAGCCCTTAGCATCGGTCATTACAGTCCTTAGCAACGGTCATTACAGCCCTTAGCATCGGTCATTACAGTCCTTAGCAACGGTCATTACAGCCCTTAGCATCGGTCATTACAGTCTTTAGCATCGGTCATTACAGTCTTTAGCAACGGTCATTACAGCCCTTAGCAATGGTCATTACAGCCCTTAGCAACGGTCATTACAGTCCTTAGCAACGGTCATTACAGTCTTTAGCAACGGTCATTACAGTCTTTAGCAACGGTCATTACAGCCCTTAGCATCGGTCATTACAGTCCTTAGCAACGGTCATTACAGTCCTTAGCAATGGTCATTACAGCCCTTAGCAACGGTCATTACAGTCCTTAGCATCGGTCATTACAGCCCTTAGCAACGGTCATTACAGTCCTTAGCAATGGTCATTACAGCCCTTAGCATCGGTCATTACATTCTTTAGCAACGGTCATTACAGTCTTTAGCAACGGTCATTACAGCCCTTAGCAATGGTCATTACAGCCCTTAGCAACGGTCATTACAGTCCTTAGCATCGGTCATTACAGCCCTTAGCAACGGTCATTACAGTCCTTAGCATCGGTCATTACATTCTTTAGCAACGGTCATTACAGTCTTTAGCAACGGTCATTACAGCCCTTAGCAATGGTCATTACAGCCCTTAGCAACGGTCATTACAGTCCTTAGCATCGGTCATTACAGCCCTTAGCATCGGTCATTACAGCCCTTAGCAACGGTCATTACAGTCCTTAGCATCGGTCATTACATTCTTTAGCAACGGTCATTACAGTCCTTAGCAACGGTCATTACAGTCCTTAGCATCGGTCATTACATTCTTTAGCATCGGTCATTACATTCTTTAGCAACGGTCATTACAGCCCTTAGCAACGGTCATTACAGTCCTTAGCATCGGTCATTACAGCCCTTAGCATCGGTCATTACAGCCCTTAGCAACGGTCATTACAGTCCTTAGCATCGGTCATTACATTCTTTAGCAACGGTCATTACAGTCCTTAGCATCGGTCATTACATTCTTTAGCATCGGTCATTACAGCCCTTAGCAACGGTCATTACAGTCCTTAGCAACGGTCATTACAGTCCTTAGCATCGGTCATTACAGTCCTTAGCATCGGTCATTACAGCCCTTAGCAACGGTCATTACAGTCCTTAGCATCGGTCATTACAGTCCTTAGCAACGGTCATTACAGCCCTTAGCAACGGTCATTACAGTCCTTAGCAACGGTCATTACAGTCCTTAGCATCGGTCATTACAGTCCTTAGCATCGGTCATTACAGCCCTTAGCAACGGTCATTACAGTCCTTAGCATCGGTCATTACAGTCCTTAGCAACGGTCATTACAGCCCTTAGCAACGGTCATTACAGTCCTTAGCATCGGTCATTACAGCCCTTAGCAACGGTCATTACAGTCCTTAGCATCGGTCATTACATTCTTTAGCATCGGTCATTACATTCTTTAGCAACGGTCATTACAGTCCTTAGCAACGGTCATTACAGTCCTTAGCATCGGTCATTACAGTCCTTAGCAACGGTCATTACAGTCCTTAGCAACGGTCATTACAGTCCTTAGCATCGGTCATTACAGTCCTTAGCATCGGTCATTACAGCCCTTAGCAACGGTCATTACAGTCCTTAGCATCGGTCATTACAGTCCTTAGCAACGGTCATTACAGCCCTTAGCAACGGTCATTACAGTCCTTAGCATCGGTCATTACAGCCCTTAGCAACGGTCATTACAGTCCTTAGCATCGGTCATTACATTCTTTAGCATCGGTCATTACATTCTTTAGCAACGGTCATTACAGCCCTTAGCAACGGTCATTACAGTCCTTAGCATCGGTCATTACATTCTTTAGCATCGGTCATTACATTCTTTAGCAACGGTCATTACAGTCCTTAGCAATGGTCATTACAGCCCTTAGCAACGGTCATTACAGTCCTTAGCAATGGTCATTACAGCCCTTAGCAACGGTCATTACAGTCCTTAGCATCGGTCATTACAGCCCTTAGCAACGGTCATTACAGTCCTTAGCAATGGTCATTACAGCCCTTAGCAACGGTCATTACAGTCCTTAGCAATGGTCATTACAGCCCTTAGCAACGGTCATTACAGCCCTTAGCAACGGTCATTACAGTCCTTAGCATCGGTCATTACAGCCCTTAGCATCGGTCATTACAGCCCTTAGCAACGGTCATTACAGTCCTTAGCATCGGTCATTACATTCTTTAGCAACGGTCATTACAGTCCTTAGCATCGGTCATTACAGCCCTTAGCAACGGTCATTACAGTCCTTAGCATCGGTCATTACATTCTTTAGCAACGGTCATTACAGTCCTTAGCATCGGTCATTACAGCCCTTAGCAACGGTCATTACAGTCTTTAGCAACGGTCATTACAGTCCTTAGCAATGGTCATTACAGCCCTTAGCAACGGTCATTACAGTCCTTAGCATCGGTCATTACAGCCCTTAGCAACGGTCATTACAGTCTTTAGCAACGGGCATTACAGTCCTTAGCAACGGTCATTACAGTCCTTAGCAACGGTCATTACAGTCTTTAGCATCGGGCATTACAGTCCTTAGCAACGGTCATCACAGTCCTTAGCAACGGTCATTACAGTCTTTAGCAACGGGCATTACAGTCCTTAGCAACGGTCATTACAGTCCTTAGCAACGGTCATTACAGTCTTTAGCATCGGGCATTACAGTCCTTAGCAACGGGCATTACAGTCCTTAGCAACGGTCATTACAGTCCTTAGCAACGGTCATTACAGTCCTTAGCATCGGTCATTACAGCCCTTAGCAACGGTCATTACAGTCCTTAGCATCGGTCATTACAGCCCTTAGCAACGGTCATTACAGTCCTTAGCAACGGTCATTACAGTCTTTAGCAACGGGCATTACAGTCCTTAGCAACGGTCATTACAGTCTTTAGCATCGGGCATTACAGTCCTTAGCAACGGTCATTACAGTCCTTAGCATCGGTCATTACAGCCCTTAGCAACGGTCATTACAGTCCTTAGCAACGGTCATTACAGTCCTTAGCAACGGTCATTACAGTCCTTAGCATCGGTCATTACAGTCCTTAGCAACGGTCATTACAGCCCTTAGCAACGGTCATTACAGTCCTTAGCAACGGTCATTACAGTCCTTAGCAACGGTCATTACAGCCCTTAGCAACGGTCATTACAGTCCTTAGCAACGGTCATTACAGTCCTTAGCAACGGTCATTACAGTCCTTAGCAACGGTCATTACAGTACTTAGCAACGGTCATTACAGTCTTTAGCATCGGTCATTACAGCCCTTAGCAACGGTCATTACAGTCCTTAGCAACGGTCATTACAGTCTTTAGCATCGGTCATTACAGTCCTTAGCAACGGTCATTACAGTCTTTAGCATCGGTCATTACAGTCCTTAGCAACGGTCATTACAGTACTTAGCAACGGTCATTACAGTACTTAGCAACGGTCATTACAGTCTTTAGCATCGGTCATTACAGCCCTTAGCAACGGTCATTACAGTCCTTAGCAACGGTCATTACAGTCTTTAGCATCGGTCATTACAGTCCTTAGCAACGGTCATTACAGTCTTTAGCATCGGTCATTACAGCCCTTAGCAACGGTCATTACAGTACTTAGCAACGGTCATTACAGTACTTAGCAACGGTCATTACAGTCTTTAGCATCGGTCATTACAGTCCTTAGCAACGGTCATTACAGTACTTAGCAACGGTCATTACAGTCTTTAGCATCGGTCATTACAGCCCTTAGCAACGGTCATTACAGTACTTAGCAACGGTCATTACAGTCCTTAGCAACGGTCATTACAGCCCTTAGCAACGGTCATTACAGTCCTTAGCATCGGTCATTACAGTCCTTAGCAACGGTCATTACAGTCTTTAGCATCGGTCATTACAGTCTTTAGCATCGGTCATTACAGTCCTTAGCAACGGTCATTACAGTCCTTAGCAACGGTCATTACAGTCTTTAGCATCGGTCATTACAGTCCTTAGCAACGGTCATTACAGTCCTTAGCATCGGTCATTACAGTCCTTAGCAACGGTCATTACAGTCCTTAGCAACGGTCATTACAGTCCTTAGCAACGGTCATTACAGCCCTTAGCAATGGTCATTACAGCCCTTAGCAACGGTCATTACAGTCCTTAGCAACGGTCATTACAGTCCTTAGCAACAGTCATTACAGTCTTTAGCATCGGTCATTACAGTCCTTAGCAACGGTCATTACAGTCCTTAGCAACGGTCATTACAGTCCTTAGCAACGGTCATTACAGTCCTTAGCAACGGTCATTACAGTCCTTAGCAACGGTCATTACAGTCCTTAGCAACGGTCATACAGTCTTTAGCATCGGTCATTACAGTCCTTAGCAACGGTCATTACAGCCCTTAGCAACGGTCATTACAGTCCTTAGCAACGGTCATTACAGTCCTTAGCAACGGTCATTACAGTCCTTGACAGCGGTCATTACAGTCCTTAGCAACGGTCATTACAGTCCTTGACAGCGGTCATTACAGTCCTTGACAGCGGTCATTACAGCCCTTAGCAACGGTCATTACAGTCCTTGACAGCGGTCTGTTCTACTGGATTAACAACGTGTCACATGTTCAGAATCGACCAATCAGAACTTTATTTAGCCTCCGTATTGTTTATGGTTGAATGTGGGTGGGCCGCAAAAACATTTTTGATTCTTAAGAGGGCCTGAGTTGAAAAAGGTTGGGAACCGCTGGTCTAGTGGGAACAACAACCCTCCTTCTTTGTGGACTGCTACGTGGAGAGGTCCCAGTTCTCCTCCTGCCCTGCCGTGGTTTCAGGGAAATAGCGTGTGTTTTTGTCAGCTTAAGTTACACATTCTGTAGTTGTAGAAGTATTAGTAGTAGTAGTAGTAGTAGTAGTAG
>CADEHL010000369.1:0-27500 GCA_902827135.1 Harpagifer antarcticus
AAACATAGCAACCATCAATAGAAAATCAAGATAGCATGCTAAGCTAACTAGCCTCCGTGGTCCATTCAGTTCGGCTGCATTTAGCATATTAAGTAGCTAGTTAGCAGGTCAAGTTTCGTTAATAATGTACCTTGGAAATACTTTAAAAGAGTCTACTAATCCTCTTCTTAGTATATTTAATATAATATAATATTTAAAACCACATCAAAGCACGCTAAGGCCAATTTTTCTATATCGTTTTTTGTCCGTTAAACAGCAGGATTTATAGCGTCTTTTCTCGCTACGCAATGTACCGCTTGTCCGACTGCCCATTTGTGCGACTACCCAGAAACATTATTAGAAATTTCACAAAGGTGTTTTACAACCTTTTGACCACTTTTCACAATTTCTTTGGAAATATTTAGTCGTAAACATCGTCATGATAAGCTCTAGTGTTTCGTGAAGTCTCTATAACGTCAAGTTTCACGACTGAGGAACGTCGTCAACGGGTTTCCGGAACATTTTTCAGTCTTTCAATACGTTTACTTTTGAGGAAAATGGGCAGTCGGATTATTTTGTCATATTCGCAGGTCTCCTTCCAATTTAGGCTAAACTCGGAAGCTAACCTAAATGTGCAGCTAGGCTAGTTTAACGTACAAGTCGAAGGCGGGGAAAATCAAACTGTCGTAAAACTTCCTGTTTCTCCTCTCTCCTCAGGCGAGCTAAGGGATGCTAGCCGAGGCTACGAGTCCTACAGGCTAGGGTACAGGTAGCCAGGTTAGCTTAGCCACCAGCTGTTCAAGTAGAGCAGTGCTAGGAGCTACTTCCTGTTTGATTCATGCTAGCTGTGTGTAGCCCAGGCTAAAGCTAAAGTTGTTGCTTAAACCCTGTCTCCTCTCTCTTCTTCTTCTTCTATCTTTCTCTGTGTAAAGTGCCCATTAATGGTAAGTTGCTAAATTTGGGGCTAAGGGGGGGGCTCATGTTGGGGGGGTCACCACTGCGCATGAACCCCCGCTGTGATGTCATCAGTTAGCCTCATTCACACCCAATCACCTCCCACCATTTCACCTCCGACCAATCAGGTGTCAGCCCCGCCCACCTCCCTCTCTTTCTGATTGTTTTTTTTCGTTGTTGTGGTCGTTCTCCGCCGTCCAATCACAATCCGCTGCCTCCACCTCCATCTCCATCACATCTCCTCCATGGTTGGTTGGGCTGCTTGGGATAGAGAGCTTCTGATTGGTCAGTCAGCCCCAGGCTAGCCAATAAGAGCAGAGAGAGACAGAGTAGAGGAAGTGATGTTAAAAATGTTGGTGAGAGTCCTGGTCGTGTTTCGGTCGGTTTGTTTTGTTCCCGGACCCTGACCTCTGCTCTTCCCACACTGCAGCAACAAGACCCTGGACCACAACAAGACCAATACCTGGCTGTATGGGTCCGGACCAGTACTAACACTAGAACTGCAATTATAGAACAACAATCGCCATATATCTAATAACCGTTAAAGCCATTTTCCGCCTGTCATCTGGAGATTTTCTGTTTCTCACTCGTTCAAATTAAAGTCAATATATTTTAAAGACCGTCGACTTTGAGACACAAGCTTTTGTTTGATTGATTTCTGTTCTTTAGTTTCTGCAGCAGTGTGAAAAGAAAGCAGAGCCAATCACCATCCTCCCTCCCGTCATGTGATTGGACATCACGTGTCACATGTCTGTGTTGTGGACCAAATCATTTTTTATTTATCATTATTATTTCTACATATTTCCCTTTTTAATGAACGGACTTAAAATAAATAAAATATGAAATTATTAATTTTCTATTTTAAATTTTATTTTGATTATTATTATTTATATTTTAGTTGTTATTATTTCCTCTCTTTCTCTTATTGGTTATAATTTTATTTATTTCGGGGCTTGACTGTTGTCCAACCTGAGAGTGAGTCTGCCATCCGTCACGTCTCATCCGTGCATCACATGCTGTCACTGTGTTATGGACCAAATCAATAATATAATGTTTATCACAAGAATAATATTATCTTGATTTGTATTTATTTGATTTGTATTCCTCCCGTCACGCGTCATCCCGGCATATATTTCCTCTGTTCCTGTTACCTGTGCACAGACTACACCCTCAGTGTTACGACCTCCCTCAGTGTTACGACCTCCCTCAGTGTTACGACCTCCCTCAGTGCTACGACCTCCCTCAGTGTTACGACCTCCCTCAGTGTTACGACCTCCCTCAGTGCTACGACCTCCCTCAGTGTTACGACCTCCCTCAGTGTTACGACCTCCCTCAGTGTTACGACCTCCCTCAGTGTTACGACCTCCCTCAGTGTTACGACCTCCCTCAGTGTTACGACCTCCCTCTTCTTATCTTACTTACCTGGCCCTTAGCGTGGCTCTTACACTTCCACATGACTTGGGACTCGTAGGATCTCACTAAGATCCTGTCCTGGGACTTGACTTTGGTCTTGACTTAAATCTTAATCTACGATTTGACGGTCTTAGGTTGGCACTTAACCTAGGACTTGTTAATCCTGATTCTGGTCTTATTGGTCAAAACCTGCCCCTTAGCGTGGGTCTTACATTTCCACATGACTTGGGACTCGTAGGTCCTCAAACAGTCTTGACTCAAATCCTAACCAAGGACTTGTTAGTCTTGGTTTTGCACTTTGATCCTTATCCGGGACTTGACTAGAGACTTGACCTGGGACTTGTTATACCTGATTCTGGTCTTATTGGTCAAAACCGGCCCCTTAGCGCGGGTCTTACATTTCCACATGACTTGGGACTCGTAGCGTCTTCAATTGGGACTTGTTAATCCTGATTTTGGTCCTTATAACGTGGCTCTTAAATTTGAACATGACTTGGGACTTGTAGGTCCTCAAACAGTCTTGACTCAAATCCTAACCAAGGACTTGTTAGTCTTGGTTTTACACTTTGATCCTTATCTGGGACTTGACTAGAGACTTGACCTGGGACTTGTTATACCTGATTCTGGTCTTATTGGTCAAAACCGGCCCCTTAGCGCGGGTCTTAAATGTGCACTGTAGGATCTCACTAAGATCCTGTCCTGGGACTTGACTTTGGTCTTGACTTAAATCTTAATCTACGATTTGACGGTCTTAGGTTGGCACACTAGTTAATCCTGATTCTGGTCTTATTGGTCGAAACCTGGCCCTTAGCGTGAGTCTTACATTTCCACATGACTTGGGACTCGTAGCGTCTTCAATTGGGACTTGTTAATCCTGATTTTGGTCCTTATAACGTGGCTCTTAAATTTGAACATGACTTGGGACTTGTAGGTCCTCAAACAGTCTTGACTCAAATCCTAACCAAGGACTTGTTAGTCTTGGTTTTACACTTTGATCCTTATCCGGGACTTGACTAGAGACTTGACCTGGGACTTGTTATACCTGATTCTGGTCTTATTGGTCAAAACCGGCCCCTTAGCGCGGGTCTTAAATGTGCACTGTAGGATCTCACTAAGATCCTGTCCTGGGACTTGACTTTGGTCTTGACTTAAATCTTAATCTACGATTTGACGGTCTAAGGTTGGCACACTAGTTAATCCTGATTCTGGTCTTATTGGTCAAAACCTGGCCATTAGCGTGGGTCTTACATTCGCACATGACTTGGGACTCGTAGGTCCTCAAACAGTCTTGACTCAAATCCTAACCAAGGACTTGTTAGTCTTGGTTTTGCACTTTGATCCTTATCTGTGACTTGACTTTGGTCTTGACTTAAATCTTAACCTACGATTTGATGGTCTTAGATTAGCACTTGACCTGGGACTTGACTAGAGACTTGACCTGGGACTTGTTATACCTGATTCTGGTCTTATTGGTCAAAACCGGCCCCTTAGCGCGGGTCTTAAATGTGCACTGTAGGATCTCACTAAGATCCTGTCCTGGGACTTGACTTTGGTCCTTGTTATGTTCTCTTGTCTGCAGACGACAGCCACACGATGACCAGTGAGACCAGCAGCCTGGTGCAGTCGCACTATAAGCAGCGAGAGTCCGAGAGAGAGGCGTTGCCCTATCAGACGGGACAGCTGCACCCCGCCATCAGGGTGGCTGACCTCCTGCAGCACATCACTCAGATGAAGTGTGCCGAGGGGTACGGCTTTAAAGAGGAGTACGAGGTGAGCACACGCACACACACGCACACACACACGCACACACACACACACACAAAAAATATCTGCCGAAAAGTCAACAACAATTTTGAAAAATGTGCAACCCATTCATTTTGTCTTTCAAATCATCAGTGCATTAGATACACTATTAAGCGTGATGTCAGTTTCAGCCAATCACAACCAGCGACATCAGATATATTAAGATTAGCCAATGAGAGTGCAGGATGCCACTTTGTCAACGAACAATAATTATTATAAAAACACAAAACACCATTTTTTGTTTTGTAAATGTCAGAAAACAGAAACTGGAGCATCACTTGTGAATGATCAGTTAATCAATGAATCGTTACAGCAGCAGCAGCAGCAGCAGGAGACACACACTGATAATAACAGCAGCAGCAGCGTGTGTGTGTGTTCGTGTGTGTGTGTGCTCCACATGTTTAACCATTTTCATCAGTAGAAACTTACTAATGGATGTTACTTACCTACACACACACACACACACACACACACACACACTCACGGACATACATTATAGATCTTCCCTCCAGCTAATGGGCCAAAACAGGGAATGCTGTGAGTGAGTGTGTGTGTGTGTGTGTGTGTATGTGTGTGTGTGTGTGTGTGTATGTGTGTGTGTATGTGTGTGTGTATGTGTGTGTGTGCTCAGGTCTGCTTGTGGGCTGCCCTCAGGGCTAATCCATTATATATACTGAGTACACACACACACACACACACACACACACACATACACACACATACACACACACATACACACACACACACACACATACACAGAATATTTTCTCCCTCCATTTGCAGAAAGTTAGCGGTGTGGAGTTCTTCTGTCTGTCTGTATGTCTGTCTGTATATATACAGACAGACAGACAGACAGACATCACAGAGTTTTTTTTAACGTAAACCTCTAGCTTTCATTAGCATTAGCATGAATCGAGTGGACGTTCATTAGCATTAGCATTAGCATGAATCGAGTGGACGTTCATTAGCATTAGCATGAATGGAGTGGACGTTCATTAGCATTAGCATGAATGGAGTGGACGTTCATTAGCATTAGCATGAATGGAGTGGACATTCATTAGCATTAGCATGAATGGAGTGGACGTTCATTAGCATTAGCATTAGCATGAATGGAGTGGACGTTCATTAGCATTAGCATTAGCATGAATGGAGTGGACGTTCATTAGCATTAGCATTAGCATGAATGGAGTGGACGTTCATTAGCATTATCATTAGCATGAATGGAGTGGACGTTCATTAGCATTAGCATTAGCATGAATGGAGTGGACGTAAACAACAGCCTCTTTAAACACATGGCATTGTTTATTGCCACAAAACACATATATAACTTGGATGCTAATTGGTTAGGGTTAGGCTAACCCGGAAGCCGTGGAGTCCATAAACACATGTTCTTACTTGGTGAACACGAATCAATAGATAATCAATAGATAATCAATAGATAACATTCGTGACTATAACAGGAAATGCCGTGACACTGGGTTGTAGCATTAGCATGAATACAGAGGACCCTTTATCTTGTTAGAGTCATAAAACACGAGGCGGATCAGGAACGCACTGATGAGCCGCTTGAGAATATCTGAATGTTTGGTTGGTGTAATCTAACGACACTTATTTGTCTTTATTATATTACATGAATGTTTAATAACCTTTGTGGAGGAATGAGCGGCTCATCCTTCAGTCATTCATTATTAAAGCGCAGCACTTATTCATATCTATAGGAGAGGATTAGAGCCACATGAGTATTAATGCCATGCTATGATTTTATTAGCGGGGTTTTGTAATTTGTGGAAATAAGTCTATATTCTTTCTAACTGTATTAAAGTCTTTGCTGATTGCTGGTGTTAGCGTAGATGTTTAACGAGCATTATCTCCCTCCATGCTTCCTTTACTAATTAATCTGATTGGACAGCTTAACGAGGTAAGACGCCTTCTTGGTTTTTCAATCCTGTTTCTTTGTTAAACGCCCAACACAAACATTAGCACTGTAGCTGTTAGCGTAGCATCAGTTAGCATTACGTAGGAGTCTTTAAGGGGAAATACCTGGTGACTTACCTAGAAAACTTCCTGCTCCTCTGAAGATGTATTATATTTAAAGAAGCAGGAAGTGATTTGTAGATATAGTGTAGCATTAATGCTAACACAAGAGGCTCACCTGCACTCCTTAAAAACTCCAGATCTCTTCCGGGTTAGCGTGCGTCTGCAGAACAGACTGATCATTGTGTTTTGAGCAACACTGCCGGGAAATTCTGAATTTTTTCAAAAGGAGTCTGGAGGGTCACTGTGTTTCTGTTTTCACTTCCTGTCGCTAATAGAGCTAGCATTAGATAGCATGTGTGTTTCACCAGAAGTTGCTTGTCTGATGGATGAATAGAGTTTGTGTTGAATTTTGTATGAAACTCTATTGATCCAAACGCAGAGAGACTGAGGAATGGATGTGTATGTGTGTTATGGTAACGTAGGGACAAAACTAAATAGATAAGAAACAACATACTCAAGTCATTGTCCAATAATCAATCCCTATTGTCTGTTGGGTAACACCGTAAAACTACCCGAATAAAAGAACAATAGCCCAAAGAAATGTGGTCCGATCGCCCCCATCTAACCCTCCGTCAATTGTTATTTAATCTCTTTTCATCACTGAGTTAGCTAAAGCTTCAAATGTGATGTTAACACATGAATAGATCTCTCTCAAAAGGTAAACCGAGATACAGGAGACTTCCAACGATGTGTTCAGGTGCTCCTCAGGAGTTCATGAGCGAATGAAGACAGTGTGTTTGAGGTTAGAAGACATGACCTTCACAACAACTGATGGAGGTTGTTGGTGGTTTCAGGGAACGGCTAGCACACACACACACATACACACACACACACACACACACACACACACACACACACAGTCGAGTCATTTGTCCATTTCTTCCTTTAAGTCCTTTAGGAAAAAATATGTCCTTTTGTCCATTGCTGTCAATCATTTAGAGCTGAGTGTGTGTGTGTGTGTGTGTGTTTCAGTTTGTGTGTGTGTGTGTGACATAGCTCACCTCTCAGTTTGATGGATGTTTGAAGCTCTTGCTGCTGTCACACACACACACACACACACACACACACACACACTGCAGGCGTTTTAATGAGCAACCCAGGAAATATGCCGTGGATCAAAGTGTCTGTGTGTGTGTGTGTGTGTGTGTGTGTGTGTGTGTGTGTGTGTGTGTGTGTGTGTGTGTGTGTGTGTGTGTGTGTGTGTGTGTGTGTGTGTGTGTGTGTGTGTGTGTGTGTGTGTGCTGCTTCATGACACTCAGCTGTTATGATACATAAAGAGATCCACTGTTTATCAAGACGATACAGAAACACATTTCGTGGGAACACACTTTCTATTTTAACGGCTGCAAAAAGACAGAAAACTTCGATGCATTCTCTAAAGGGAGTTCCGATATGTCGATCCGGTCGGACGGCGATATAAATATGAAATATTCCTGTGTTCCTTCAGAGGTAAAAGTGTCGTCTCAGCACGGAGATATTTTCTGTGTTTAGACGCTTCTCTCTGAGCCCCGCTCTCATAATTGGACTTAATAATCGAGCACAGAGCACTTCCTGTGAGATCCGCTGCATAATTCATGGATCCTTCACACGGTTTCATCACTCGCTGTAAAATAATCTCTTCTTTTTTTCTACTTCAGAGTTTCTTCGAGGGCCAGTCGGCTCCTTGGGATTCGGCCAAAAAGGACGAAAACCGCATGAAGAACCGCTACGGAAACATCATCGCCTGTACGTACCAATCACTGATACTCAGATATAGACCAGCGTCAGGGGTTTGAAACTCAGAGACCAGCTGACGAACCAGGAGACCAATTAGGTACCAGCTGACCAACCAGGAGACCAATTAGGTACCAGCTGACCAACCAGGAGACCAATTAGGTACCAACTGACCAATCAGGAGACCAATTAGGTACCAGCTGACCAACCAGGAGACCAATTAGGTACCAGCTGACCAACCAGGAGACCAATTAGGTACCAGCTGACCAACCAGGAGACCAATTAGGTACCAGCTGACCAATCAGGAGACCAATTAGGTACCAGCTGACCAACCAGGAGACCAATTAGGTACCAACTGACCAATCAGGAGACCAATTAGGTACCAGCTGACCAATCAGGAGACCAATTAGGTACCAGCTGACCAACCAGGAGACCAATTAGGTACCAACTGACCAATCAGGAGACCAATTAGGTACCAGCTGACCAACCAGGAGACCAATTAGGTACCAGCTGACCAATCAGGAGACCAATTAGGTACCAGCTGACCAACCAGGAGACCAATTAGGTACCAACTGACCAATCAGGAGACCAATTGGGTACCAGCTGACCAACCAGGAGACCAATTATGTACCAACTGACCAACCAGGAGACCAATTAGGTACCAACTGACCAATCAAGAGACCAATTGGGTACCAGCTGACCAACCAGGAGACCAATTATGTACCAGCTGACCAACCAGGAGACCAATTAGGTACCAGCTGACCAACGAGGAGACCAATTAGGTACCAGCTGACCAACCAGGAGACCAATTAGGTACCAACTGACCAATCAGGAGACCAATTGGGTACCAGCTGACCAACCAGGAGACCAATTATGTACCAGCTGACCAACCAGGAGACCAATTAGGTACCAGCTGACCAACGAGGAGACCAATTAGGTACCAGCTGACCAACCAGGAGACCAATTAGGTACCAGCTGACCAATCAGGAGACCAATTAGGTACCAGCTGACCAACCAGGAGACCAATTAGGTACCAGCTGACCAACCAGGAGACCAATTAGGTACCAGCTGACCAACCAGGAGACCAGCTGACCAACCAGGAGACCAATTAGGTACCAGCTGACCAACCAGGAGACCAGCTGACCAACCAGGAGACCAATTAGGTACCAGCTGACCAATCAGGAGACCAATTAGGTACCAGCTGAAACTGTCTGTGTAAATGTAGCATCAGTAGAGTCAGGTATTTATATATATATATATATATATATTATAATCAGGGTGCGACAGAACTTGGGACTTGTTTGTCCTGATTCTGGTCTTATTGGTCAAGACCTGGCCCTTAGCATGGGTCTTAAATGTGCACATGACTTGGGACTTGTTAATCCTGCTTTTGGTCCTTAACGTGGCTCTGAAATGTGCACTTGGGACTTGTAGGCCCTCAAACGCTCTTGACTCAAATCCTAAGGACTTGCTTGTCTTGGTTTTGCACTTCGAGCCTTACCTGGGACTAGAGACTTGATTGAGACCTGACTTTGGACTTGACTAGAGACTTGATTGAGACCTGACTTTGGACTTGACTAGAGACTTGATTGAGACCTGACTTTGGACTTGACTAGAGACTTGATTGAGACCTGACTTTGGACTTGACTAGAGACTTGATTGAGACCTGACTTTGGACTTGACTAGAGACTTGATTGAGACCTGACTTTGGACTTGACTAGAGACTTGATTGAGACCTGACTTTGGACTTGACTAGAGACTTGATTGAGACCTGACTTTGGACTTGACTAGAGACTTGATTGAGACCTGACTTTGGACTTGACTAGAGACTTGATTGAGACCTGACTTTGGACTTGACTAGAGACTTGATTGAGACCTGACTTTGGACTTGACTAGAGACTTGATTGAGACCTGACTTTGGACTTGACTAGAGACTTGATTGAGACCTGACTTTGGACTTGACTAGAGACTTGATTGAGACCTGACTTTGGACTTGACTAGAGACTTGATTGAGACCTGACTTTGGACTTGACTAGAGACTTGATTGAGACCTGACTTTGGACTTGACTAGAGACTTGATTGAGACCTGACTTTGGACTTGACTAGAGACTTGATTGAGACCTGACTTTGGACTTGACTAGAGACTTGATTGAGACCTGACTTTGGACTTGACTAGAGACTTGATTGAGACCTGACTTTGGACTTGACTAGAGACTTGATTGAGACCTGACTTTGGACTTGACTAGAGACTTGATTGAGACCTGACTTTGGACTTGACTAGAGACTTAATTGAGACCTGACTTTGGACTTGACTAGAGACTTGATTGAGACCTGACTTTGGACTTGACTAGAGACTTGATTGAGACCTGACTTTGGACTTGACTAGAGACTTGATTGAGACCTGACTTTGGACTTGACTAGAGACTTGATTGAGACCTGACTTTGGACTTGACTAGAGACTTGACTGAGACCTGACTTTGGACTTGACTAGAGACTTGATTGAGACCTGACTTTGGACTTGACTAGAGACTTAATTGAGACCTGACTTTGGACTTGACTAGAGACTTGATTGAGACCTGACTTTGGACTTGACTAGAGACTTGATTGAGACCTGACTTTGGACTTGACTAGAGACTTGATTGAGACCTGACTTTGGACTTGACTAGAGACTTGATTGAGACCTGACTTTGGACTTGACTAGAGACTTGATTGAGACCTGACTTTGGACTTGACTAGAGACTTGATTGAGACCTGACTTTGGACTTGACTAGAGACTTGATTGAGACCTGACTTTGGACTTGCAGGTCAAGATCCTGTTCTTTCAAATGTGACTTTTTGGTTTTGACTTTGAACGTGACTTGTAGGCCTTCACTAGGGTATTGATCTGGGGCTTGACTTCAAACTCAACCAACGACTTGCTGGTCTTAGATCGGCCCTGAACCTGGGACTAGTTTGTCTTGGGTTTGCAGTTATTTTAAGACTTGTTGGTCCTGGTTTAAGAAGTCTGGTTTATTATTGATAGAGTAAAGAAACCCTCATACGGTCCGCTTCCTCACAATTCTCATTTTAATATAAGGATGTTTTCAGCCAGGTATTTATTATTCATTGATACCACCCTGTGTATATTAGAGTCATTGTATTTATGAATGCGTAAAGGGTTATAAATAAATGCGTTGGGTAATGAGAGAGGGACATAATTAGCTTTGTTTATTTATGTTTTTACTGATATAATGTAATAAAGTGGTTATTAATTTATGATTACATCGTTTATTTATTCAGCAGAAGCTAATTATATGTGATTATTTTCCAATTATAACTGTGTCTGTGTGTGTGTGTGTGTGTGTGTGTGTGTGTGTGTTTCTGTATGTGTGTGTGTGTGTGTGTCTCTCTCTGTGTGTGTTTCTGTGTGTGTGTGTGTGTGTCTGTGTGTGTGTGTCTCTCTCTGTGTGTGTTTCTGTGTGTGTGTGTGTGTGTGTGTGTGTGTGTGTCTCTGTATGTGTGTGTCTGTGTGTGTGTGTCTCTCTCTGTGTGTGTTTCTGTATGTGTGTGTGTGTGTGTGTCTGTGTGTGTCTCTCTCTGTGTGTGTTTCTGTGTGTGTGTGTGTGTGTGTGTGTCTCTCTCTGTGTGTGTCTCTGTGTGTGTTTCTGTATGTGTGTGTGTGTGCGTGCGTGCGTGTGCGTGTGTGTAGACGACCACTCTCGTGTGCGTCTGCAGCCTCAGGATGGAGAGAACGGCTCTGACTACATCAATGCAAACTACGTGGACGTGAGTAACACACACACACACACACACACACACACACACACTCACACACACACACAAAGTTTACTCTCCTTTAAAGGTCAATCTGGTCGACTCTGTTTCCATGGTGACGCCCGCCATCAGTCAGTGTCGGTTGGTGTTGACTCTGTAAACAAACGACTGTGTGTGTGTGTGTGTGTGTGTGTGTGTGTGTGTGTGTGTGTGTGTGTGTGTGGTGTGTGTGTGTGTGTGTGTGTGTGTGTGTGTGTGTGTGTGTGTGTGTGTGTGTGTGTGTGTGTGTGTGTGTGTGTGTGTGTGTGTGTGTGTGTGTGCCTTCTCCCCAGTATAATTAAACTAGATGGCATAAAACATAATTTAATATCTAATTACATTTTTGGGATATTTTAGTTTCTAATGAATTCTTTCCTCTCCTCTCAGGGATACCACCGACCCAATCACTACATCGCCACCCAAGGTAAGCCCTGAAAACACACTTTCAATATACTTTAATTACACCTATAATAATAAGTACTGTGTGTGTGTGATGTTCTGTGGGTAAATAATACCATTTTTCATATTTTGGCAATTCTACATTTTTTCAATTATTTCTAAAAATATTCAATCTTTATTTCTCACAGACTTTTTTCTCATAATGAACTCCAAAATATTCAGACCTTTCTGTGTAAATATGACCATTTTCTCTGTGTATATATTCAGAGTTGTTGGTCTATATTTATTTTGTAATGTTTCAACTGTTTCTCAAGATGTTTTAACGTCTTCTCAAAATGCAGATATTTTTTTCTGTACATCTTTAAATAAATGGGAAGGCAGGGTGAAGATTAAGACATGCTTGGGTTACCATCCCCCAAAGCATCATGGTAGTTGTAGTACCAAAGCCCTTTAATTACCACCTCACCCCTGCGCCTTTTAGTAACAACCTGCAGTTACCACCACCGACCACAGGTGGCGCCCAATAACCCACAACTCAAATCTGAAGAAATAAAAACTTATCTAACAGTTTAAGTTTTAAATCTAACTTTCAGATACCTGCAGACACACACCCACACACAGACACATATACACACACACACACACACACCATTTCCTCCCTTGAGGGGTCGATATAGTGTTAGCCAAACTGTGGGGCACACACACACACACACACACACACACACACACACACACCATTTCCTCCCTTGAGGGGTCGATATAGTGTTAGCCAAACTGTGGGGCCCACACACACACACACACACACACACACACACACAAACACACACACATCCTCCTGAACAAACTTGAGTGTTTGTGCCAACATGTCAGTCTGTGAGCATGAATATTGAGTGTGTGTATAGGTGTCTGTGTGTCTGTGTGTGTGTGTGTGTGTGTGTGTGTGTGTGTGTGTGTGTGTGTGCAGGCAGCAGATTCTCGCTGTAAAACACTTGAGGACAGGAATGGATTAGCATGAACTAATTAGCTCGTCAAAACACAGACAGTCAACAGTGATTAAAAACATGTTCGGCGTGTGTGTGTGTGTGTACGAGTGTGTGTTTGTGTGTGCGTGCGCTTAATTTGAATTAATGAAAAAGAGTCATTATAATTCATGTACAGCTCCGGTGTCGCCTGCTGATCCGCCGTCTAATATGAAGTTTACTCTCTGTGTGTGTGTGTGTGTGTGTGTGTGTGTGTGTATGTCTGTCTGTGTTTGTGTGTGTTTGTGTATGTGTATGTCTGTCTGTATGTGTGTGTGTATGTGTGTATGTGTGTGTGTGTGTGTGTGTGTTGCAGGTCCCATGCAGGAGACTGTGTACGATTTTTGGAGGATGGTTTGGCAGGAAAACACCGCCGCCATCGTCATGGTAACTAACCTGGTGGAGGTGGGGCGGGTGAGTGGCACACACACACACACACACACACACACATTGATTGTTGTGGCCATCTGGTTGTTGTTATTGTTCGTCTCTTGATGAAGTTGGGGACTTCATTTCCCAGAGTGCACCTGTCAGTCTCTGCTCTTTGTGTCTCCTCCTCTGTTGTTGGAAAAGTTTATTCCCTGAAACTCCCGCGTGGATTAATTAGCATTTCCGAGCAGAAATTTACATTCGTATGGAACCGAAACTCATCTGGGTTGATGCATAGTCATAAACATAGAGCAATTAAAGTAGATACAAAGAAACAACATAGAAATATATTTATTTAAAGAAGACAATTACAAGAAAAAGATGAAAATAAACTTTAAAAACATGTTAAAACTATTCAAAAACACGTCTTCTGAAATGCTTCATCGTGAAACACAGAGAAGATTTAACCTGAGATTATCTTCCTCTCACACACACACACACACACACACACACACACAGGCGCGCACACACCTGCAGGCGTGCTCCAGGTCCCAGCTCTCATTACCCAGAAGGCACCAGGGATCCAGGAGAGCTGCAGAGGGGGATTCTGGGACAGATCCAACTGATTATCAGTCACAATTACACACACACACCTACACACACGCACACACACACACACACACACACACCAGTGTCACTTTAGCAATGCAACCCCCCTCCGTTCACCTCGTTTGTTGCCGTGGCGACAATGTGATTAGCTCCGCAGTAATTAGCTGTTAATGAGGAAGGGGCGGGGCCTCTAATGAGATTTTAATATCAGCTGTTTAATTAATGAGCCCATTTAATGCTGATGAATAAACACCACTCTCTCTGTGTGTGTGTGTGTGTGTGTTTGTTTGTGTGTGTGTGTATATTTTCTGTGTGTGTGTCTGTCTGTCTGTGTGTGTGTGTGTGTGTGTGTGTGTGTGTGTGTGTGTGTGGTGTGTGTGTGTGTGTGTGTGTGTGTGTGTTGTGGTGTGTGTGTGTGTGTGTGTGTTGTGTGTGTGTGTGTGTGTGTGTGTGTGTGTGTGTGTGTGCAGGTGAAGTGTTGTAAATACTGGCCAGACGACACAGAGATTTACGGCGACATGAAGGTGACGCTGATCGAGACCCAGCTGCTTTCAGAGTACGTGATCCGGACCTTTGCCGTGGAGAAGGTAACAGACACACACACACACACACACACACACACACACACACACTTAATGTCAGTAATGAAGTGGGGAAGTTTCATGGTGAGTAACATCTATGTGTGTGTGTGTGTGTGTGTGTGTGTGTGTGTGTGTGTGTGTGTGTGTGTGTGTGTGTGTGTGTGTGTGTGTGTGTGTGTGTGTGTGTGTGTGTGTGTGTGTGTGTGTGTGTGTGTGTGTGTGTGTGTGTGTGTGTGTGTGTGTGTGTGTGTTACCTCTCTGTTTCTGTCAGCGTGGCGTGGCAGAGATCAGGGAGATCCGGCAGTTTCATTTCACCGGTTGGCCGGATCACGGCGTGCCGCTTCACGCCACTGGCCTGCTCGGATTCATCCGCCGCGTCAAGGCCAAAACCCCCCCGACCGCCGGACCAACCGTAGTCCACTGCAGGTAAATACTAACTTACATTACATCTTATCGGGACCCTGAAGTCCCTGGTCCAATGGGATCACCACCGCTAAGCTAAAGGTGGCTAATGTTGGGTTATAAAGGAACTACAGCACGGTCACATGACTTCACCACACCACCGCTAAGCTAAAGGTGGCTAATGTTGGGCTATAAAGGAACTACAGCACGGTCACATGACTTCACGTCACCACCGCTAAGCTAAAGGTGGCTAATGTTGGGCTATAAAGCAACTACAGCACGGTCACATGACTTCACGTCACCACCGCTAAGCTAAAGGTGGCTAATGTTGGGCTATAAAGGAACTACAGCACGGTCACACGACTTCACGTCACCACCGCTAAGCTAAAGGTGGCTAATGTTGGGCTATAAAGGAACTACAGCACGGTCACATGACTTCACGTCACCACCGCTAAGCTAAAGGTGGCTAATGTTGGGCTATAAAGGAACTACAGCACGGTCACATGACTTCACGTCACCACCGCTAAGCTAAAGGTGGCTAATGTTGAGCTATAAAGGAACTACAGCACGGTCACATGACTTCACGTCACCACCGCTAAGCTAAAGGTGGCTAATGTTGGGCTATAAAGGAACTACAGCACGGTCACATGACTTCACGTCACCACCGCTAAGCTAAAGGAGGCTAATGTTGGGCGTGATGACGTTTATTTGTCTCATTTAGACACTTGTTGGAACTGCCTTTTTTAAATCCACCAGTGAGGTATTAAAAAATATATCTTCAGCTTCTGTTAACCACAGACCTGATTTCAGGCTTCAAACCAGAAACACGGTAAGAAATGTGTGTAAATCAGTGTGTGTGTGTTTGTGTTTCAGTGCGGGCGCAGGGCGTACAGGCTGCTTCATAGTGATCGACATCATGCTGGACATGGCGGAGCGAGAAGGCGTCGTCGACATTTACAACTGTGTCCGAGAGCTACGAGCACGCAGGGTGAACATGGTGCAGACAGAGGTAATTATACATCAGGTCAAAATATATAAGGGGAGTCAAGATAAACACATTCTGTTAACATCCATCCCCCAATAATGGGAGAATCATGGGAGATGTAGTCCCAAAAACCCTCGATTTTCACCAGATCCTGCCTATTGTAATAACGTGCAGTTACCACCACCAACCAGAGGCGGCGCCAAAGCAATCTTAACTGATATCTGAAGTATTGAAAACGTTGTATCTGACAAATGTTACTTTCGGATAAATGCAGACACTATAATACACACACAGAAATGCACACACAAACACACCCATACTTGTTTTCCACACTTTGAGGGGTCCACATATTTTAGCCGAATTGTGGGGTCCACACAAAAACACACTTAATCAGAATACTTATTGTTACAGCAATAATAAAGAGCCAGACATCACTACATATTGAATAAGAGGCTTAAATATTAAGGTAAAATAGAAATTACACAATTTACAAAAGTACCAGTTACAGTTTTTAAAGTGTAGCATGGAGAGAGTAGCGTGACAGCAGCCAGGTTAGTTGTACTAAAAGTGGAAGTATATTGCACAGTATTTTACAGATGTATTACATAGTTGAATTGTCATTTATATTTAATTTAATATTCCATTCTTTACACACTTAATGTAAATAATATCCGGCTTTATTTTATTGTTTGACTGAAAATTGTTCTTTCAATATTGTTTTATTTCTATTTTGAAATATTCACATTTTTGAATTGTTTATTTCTTGTCTTGTAATTTCTACTTGTGTGCAATGCCTTGTTTTTTAAGCTGCTGCAACGTGTCCCGATGTATAGACTTTAGTTTCTTCTCACTCCTTCTTCACACAGGATATGTCTCCGCAGTGTTTGGTTGTTATTGTTCTGCAGGTCTTCTGAAGTCTGACAGGAAGTGACAGAGATGACCCTTCCCTTTAATGTCACTCCTCTTCCTCTTCCTCTTCCTCTCTCTTGACATAAATATGTTATGATTTTCCTCCGGAGCTGACGGTTCCTCTCTTGGTTTTTCAGGAGCAGTACGTCTTCATCCACGACGCCATCTTGGAGGCGTGTCTCTGCGGCGACACCGCCATCCCGGCCAATCAGCTGCGCTCTGTGTACTACGAGATGAACCGATTGGACCCTCAGACCAACTCCAGCCAGATCAAAGAGGAGTTCAGGGTAACGTGTTTTTAGGTTGTACATAATGAACGACTGACTAGCATCTGCCGGCACATGTGATAATAATATTAATGTGTTAGTAAACAGTGTATAATGGGTTATAACACTTTAATAAATGTTTGTTACCCACTACTAAAGGGTTATAAACAACCGATTATACAGTTTCAAATGTAAGTACAGTTATTAAATGCTAATAAACCATTACTTCTGCAATCATATAACTTACTTAATTTTAAACAGTTATTAACTAAATAAGCCTCTATTGAAGGGTAACGATAATAACTCCAATTATTCTGTAAAATATTGGTATTTATTTGCTCAAAAACTGAAAAGGGTGATGGTTTTGTGTTTTTAGATGTAAATATTGATAATTGTTATTAAGGGTATTGTTTAGTATTCGTGCAAAGACTCTGAACATGGTGATAATATAGATTGTTACTATTATTTATATTTTTAAAAGCATTTTTGGGGCAACCAGTGCCTTAATTGGAGCGACACATCTCTACCAATTAAGCCAACAACGCCCCAGTATTGATTGATTTTACGGCTTTAAGTATTAACAGTTTGTTGTCGGTGTCCAGACGCTGAACATGGTGACGCCCACGCTGCGGGTGGAGGACTGCAGCATCGCTCTGCTGCCGAGGAACCACGAGAAGAACCGCTGCATGGACGTCCTTCCTCCAGACCGCTGCCTCCCCTTCCTCATCACCATCGACGGAGAAAGCTCCAACTACATCAACGCTGCTCTCATGGACGTACGTACAAATACTTTGTTACTGTACTTAAGTACATGTTTCTGGTATCAGTACTTTACTCCACTACTTATTTTGCTGACGACGTTTTACTTTTACTTCTCACATGTTGAACTCAAATACCTGTACTTTCTACTTCTTACACGTTGAACACAAATACCTGTACTTTCTACTTCTTACATGTTGAACACAAATACCTGTACTTTCTACTTCTTACATGTTGAACTCAAATACCTGTACTTTCTACTTCTTACATGTTGAACCCAAATACCTGTACTTTCTACTTCTTACACGTTGAACACAAATACCTGTACTTTCTACTTCTTACATGTTGAACCCAAATACCTGTACTTTCTACTTCTTACACGTTGAACACAAATACCTGTACTTTCTACTTCTTACATGTTGAACTCAAATACCTGTACTTTCTACTTCTTACATGTTGAACCCAAATACCTGTACTTTCTACTTCTTACATGTTGAACCCAAATACCTGTACTTTCTACTTCTTACACGTTGAACACAAATACCTGTACTTTCTACTTCTTACATGTTGAACACAAATACCTGTACTTTCTACTTCTCTCATGTTGAACTCAAATACCTGTACTTTCTACTTCTTACATGTTGAACCCAAATACCTGTACTTTCTACTTCTTACACGTTGAACACAAATACCTGTACTTTCTACTTCTTACACGTTGAACACAAATACCTGTACTTTCTACTTCTTACACGTTGAACTCAAATACCTGTACTTTCTACTTCTTACATGTTGAACCCAAATACCTGTACTTTCTACTTCTTACATGTTGAACCCAAATACCTGTACTTTCCACTTCTTACATGTTGAACCCAAATACCTGTACTTTCTACTTCTTACATGTTGAACCCAAATACCTGTACTTTCCACTTCTCACAAGTTGAACACAAATACCTGTACTTTCTACTTCTTACACGTTGAACACAAATACCTGTACTTTCTACTTCTTACATGTTGAACACAAATACCTGTACTTTCTACTTCTTACATGTTGAACCCAAATACCTGTACTTTCTACTTCTTACATGTTGAACCCAAATACCTGTACTTTCCACTTCTTACATGTTGAACCCAAATACCTGTACTTTCTACTTCTTACATGTTGAACCCAAATACCTGTACTTTCCACTTCTTACATGTTGAACTCAAATACCTGTACTTTCTACTTCTTACATATTGAACACAAATACCTGTACTTTCTACTTCTTACATGTTGAACTCAAATACCTGTACTTTCCACTTCTCACATGTTGAACCCAAATAACTGTACTTTCTACTTCTTACACGTTGAACACAAATACCTGTACTTTCTACTTCTTACACGTTGAACACAAATACCTGTACTTTCTACTTCTTACATGTTGAACACAAATACCTGTACTTTCTACTTCTTACACGTTGAACACAAATACCTGTACTTTCTACTTCTTACATGTTGAACACAAATACCTGTACTTTATACTTCTCACATGTTGAACTCAAATACCTGTACTTTCTACTTCTCACACTTTGAACCCAAATACCTGTACTTTCTACTTCTTACATGTTGAACTCAAATACCTGTACTTTCTACTTCTCACATGTTGAACCCAAATACCTGTACTTTCTACTTCTCACATGTTGAACCCAAATACCTGTACTTTCTACTTCTTACATGTTGAACTCAAATACCTGTACTTTCTACTTCTCACATGTTGAACCCAAATACCTGAACTTTCTACTTCTTACATGTTGAACTCAAATACCTGTACTTTCTACTTCTTACATGTTGAACCCAAACACCTGTACTTTCTACTTCTTACATGTTGAACTCAAATACCTGTACTTTCTACTTCTCACATGTTGAACTCAAATACCTGTACTTTCTACTTCTCTCATGTTGAACTCAAATACCTGTACTTTCTTCTTCTTAGATGTTGAACCCAAATACCTGTACTTTCTACTTCTCTCATGTTGAACACAAATACCTGTACTTTCTACTTCTTACATGTTGAACTCAAATACCTGTACTTTCTACTTCTTACATGTTGAACTCAAATACCTGTACTTTCTACTTCTTACATGTTGAACCCAAATACCTGTACTTTCTACTTCTTACATGTTGAACTCAAATACCTGTACTTTCTACTTCTTACATGTTGAACTCAAATACCTGTACTTTCTACTTCTCTCATGTTGAACTCAAATACCTGTACTTTCTTCTTCTTAGATGTTGAACCCAAATACCTGTACTTTCTACTTCTCTCATGTTGAACACAAATACCTGTACTTTCTACTTCTTACATGTTGAACTCAAATACCTGTACTTTCTACTTCTTACATGTTGAACTCAAATACCTGTACTTTCTACTTCTTACATGTTGAACCCAAATACCTGTACTTTCTACTTCTTACATGTTGAACACAAATACCTGTACTTTCTACTTCTTACATGTTGAACTCAAATACCTGTACTTTCTACTTCTTACATGTTGAACTCAAATACCTGTACTTTCTACTTCTTACATGTTGAACCCAAATACCTGTACTTTCTACTTCTCACATGTTGAACACAAATACCTGTACTTTCTCCTTCTTACATGTTGAACTCAAATACCTGTACTTTCTACTTCTCACATGTTGAACCCAAATAGCTGTACTTTCTACTTCTTACATGTTGAACTCAAATACCTGTACTTTCTACTTCTTACATGTTGAACTCAAATACCTGTACTTTCTACTTCTTACATGTTGAACTCAAATACCTGTACTTTCTACTTCTTACATGTTGAACTCAAATACCTGTACTTTCTACTTCTTACATGTTGAACTCAAATACCTGTACTTTCTACTTCTTACATGTTGAACTCAAATACCTGTACTTTCTACTTCTTACATGTTGAACCCAAATACTTGTACTTTCTACTTCTCTCATTTCCCAAACAGCTGGTTCCTTTAGTCTGAATGTGTGTTTGATGCGTGATCATTATTCTTTAGAGTCATTGCGTGCCTATTGATTTGAACACGATCCGTGTATCCATCACTTCCTGGTCTTCTCTAAAGAAGAGGGACCAATGGAAACGTTGTATGTGTTTTATTAAGTATCTTTATTGTGTTTATTTAATCAAGTTCCCATGATGCTTTGGGAGAGTTCATTGGATGAGCTCGAGTGTTTGGAAATCCTTTATCCTTTATTTTAAATAATGACTTGTTGTACGAGGTATCACTGTGTCCCCTTGTTGTTTATTCACCTGTGTGATGTCACTTCCTGTTACAGAGCTACAAGCAGCCGTCAGCGTTCATCGTTACCCAGCATCCTTTGCCAAACACGGTGAAAGATTTCTGGCGTCTCGTCCTCGACTATCACTGCACGTCCATCGTCATGCTGAACGACGTGGACCCCGCACAGGTACTCACTCAAAACCTCGAACTTCACTTATCAGTCCTTTAAATCTTCCGAATTAGGAATTATAAGAGGTTTATTTTAGGGATGCACGATATTGGTTTTTTGAAACCGATACCGATAACTTCCTGCTTCTCAAGACCGATACCGATACCCGATAATAATATAATATATATATTAAACTTACCTGTAGTGTTTGCACACCTGGTGGTAAAAAGAGACTAGTAGTGAGCAAAATGATCGTTTTAGCCCTGGGGTCGTCTCTGGATCGGTGAAAGCCCCGGTGCCTTTGCAGCTGGCTTTGGATTCGCCGCTAGTTCAGCAGCGCAGGCTCTTCGTACGCTTTGAACACACCGTCGTAGCGATGGCGATGTTCCAGGTGATCAGGTTGGAAGTATTACAGCTCGTTGCCTTGTTCCCTCCTCGTGGAACTTCTGCATCTGTTAATCCAAATAGCAAGCGAACTACCTAACTCTGAAACTTTGAGATAGTCCCATACTACCGACGACATGTTTGTTGACTGTCCTGGCTTCACGGCCGCACACCCTTTACGTCACAGCCAGGCGTGAGTTAGGGAGCGCTGGATCTGTGGAAAACTCCCCTCTTCCTAAACCACTAATACCACAGTACTGGCAAAACGGGAGGAGCCGAGTGAAAAACAAGCGCCCCTCATCCCAATCCACACCGCAGTATCTTTTTACCCAAAAGATATATTGTATATTATCGGGGCTATTAATACTTTTATCGGGTTTATCGGGATGACGTCATAGTTCCTAATATCGGGCCGATAATTATCGTGCACCACTAGTTTCTATAGAAAACATATTTATTTCTAGTTTTGTAATTATCACCTGCACTGATAAATACAACTTACTTACTGACTTGTTTACATTTTTTATAAGAGGAGAGTCTTCAGTCTATAGCAGCAGGACTAGCAGCTGGTTCCAGGTCAGTCTGAACCAGCCCTCACTATAAGAGGAGAGTCTTCAGTCTATAGCAGCAGAACTAGCAGCTGGTCCCAGGTCAGTCTGAACCAGCCCTCACTATAAGAGGAGAGTCTTCAGTCTATAGCAGCAGAACTAGCAGCTGGTCCCAGGTCAGTCTGAACCAGCTCTCACTATAAGAGGAGAGTCTTCAGTCTATAGCAGCAGGACTAGCAGCTGGTCCCAGGTCAGTCTGAACCAGCTCTCACTATAAGAGGAGAGTCTTCAGTCTATAGCAGCAGAACTAGCAGCTGGTCCCAGGTCAGTCTGAACCAGCTCTCACTATAAGAGGAGAGTCTTCTGTCTATAGCAGCAGAACTAGCAGCTGGTCCCAGGTCAGTCTGAACCAGCCCTCACTATAAGAGGAGGGTCTTCAGTCTATAGCAGCAGAACTAGCAGCTGGTCCCAGGTCAGTCTGAACCCTCACTATAAGAGGAGGGTCTTCAGTCTATAGCAGCAGAACTAGCAGCTGGTCCCAGGTCAGTCTGAACCAGCCCTCACTATAAGAGGAGAGTCTTCAGTCTATAGCAGCTGGTCCCAGGTCAGTCTCATCTTTAACCCCGTCTTTCTGTCTCTTTGTCCCAGTTGTGTCCTCAGTACTGGCCTGAAAACGGCCTCCATCGCCTCGGCTCTCTGCAGGTGGAGTTTGTTTCTGCAGATCTGGAGGAGGACGTCATCAGTCGCATCTTCAGGATCTACAACACGGCCAGGGTGCGTTTGTTTTACCCTCTGACACCTCCCTCTGTTTGTTTTACGCTGATGACACCCAGTTATATATCGTGTTCAAACCCTCAGATTCACAGAAATGTTGAGAGGATAAATGTGAAGCTCGGTCTTTGTGATTCAGACTCAAGAACAACTGGTCTTTGAATCGACTTGAGTTAGTTTTGAACCTTTCCACAAATCAAACTGGTCTTGCTCTCGACTTGAGTTAGTTTTGAACCTTTCCACAAATCAAACTGGTCTTGCTCTCGACTTGAGTTAGTTTTGAACCTTTCCACAAATCAAACTGGTCTTGCTCTCGACTTGAATTGGTCTTTGACTTGTTTTTAAATCAATTGTTGACCTAGAAAAGTTGTGAAAGAAAACCGGAGATAAACGTTGGAAAGAAACTGTCGCCTGCATTTGGACTGGTTTCAAAGTCAAATGGAACTGGTGTTGGTAGATTGTTGTGACGCGAGTCGTGCCAGTAGAGGAGGGTGACATCTTAATAACTACATATCGAGCAGACAGTGTAAACAGACGAAATCAAACGCACCCTGTGTTTGATTTTGACCCCGTTACGTCCTCAGGTTTTCAGGGTGTGTTTGATTTCTGTCTCCTAACGTTCCTCCTTATTTCGATCCAAACACCTCTCCGGTTCTTGTAGCAGATTTAGATCAGATGCGTTTGATTTAATCACCCCCTCGCCCCCCCCCTGTCGGGCTGAGTTTAGGTTTGATTTGTGCCTCGTTTCCTCCCTGTGTCTCACTTCATTTTGGCTGTGTTTGATCCAGACCCCCCCCCACCCCCCCACCCCCCTCCCGGTGGCAGGTCGGATTTAGCTCTCAGTGCGTTTGATTCGAGAGCTTTTTCCTCCCTGTCGGCTCACATTTAGGTTAGAATCGGTTAACCCCCCCCCCCTTACCTGTCTCTTCTTTATTCACTTCTTACATGTGGTACTAACATTCTCCCTTCCTTTCCTATGTCCTACTTCTCCTTCCCTCCTCTTCTCCTTTCCTTTTCCACGTCCTTATTTCATTTCCATGTCATCTGTCCTACTTTACCTTTCCTTACCTCCTCATTCCTGTCCTACCTTACTTACCCCTTCTTTGGTTTTCTCCTTATTTCCTTCCCTCCTTCTCTCCTTTACAATGAGCTTTCCCCTATCCTTCCCTTTCCTGTCCTCTCCTTTCCTTCTTGCCTTCCTTCCTTCTTATCCGTATCCATATTTCCTTTCCTATGTCCGTCTTCCTTTTCCTTATTCCCGCTTCTTTCTTCCTTTCCTCACCTCCTCTTTACCTTTCCTTTCCTTACTTCTTCTCAGCGTGTAGCTTTCATTAACTTTATGGTGCTCTTGTTTTAACCCCTGTCTCCTCCCTGTCTCCCCCCAGCCTCAGGACGGGTACCGCATGGTGCAGCAGTTCCAGTTCCTCGGCTGGCCGATGTACCGCGACACGCCCGTAAACAAGCGCTCCTTTCTAAAGCTCGTCCACCAGGTGGACAAGTGGCAGGACGAGTACGACGGGGGGGAAGGGAGGACCGTGGTGCACTGCCTGTAAGAGAGAAGTACTGCACAAATACACATTACTGAGTACTTTAGGACATCACAGAGTACTTTAGGACATCACAGAGTACTTTAGGACATTACTGAGCACTTTAGAACATCACAGAGTACTTTAGAACATCACAGAGTACTTTAGGACATCACAGAGTACTTTAGGACATCACAGAGTACTTTAGGACATCACAGAGTACTTTAGGACATTACTGAGCACTTTAGAACATCACAGAGTACTTTAGGACATCAAAGAGTACTTTAGGACATTACTGAGTACTTTAGAACATCACAGAGTACTTTAGGACATCACAGAGTACTTTAGAACATCACAGAGTACTTTAGGAGACATCACAGAGTACTTTAGGACATTACTGAGTACTTTAGGACATCACAGAGTACTTTAGGACATTATTGAGTACTTTAGAACTTCACAGAGTACTTTAGGAGACATTACAGAGTACTTTAGGACATTACAGAATACTTTAGGACATCACAGAGTACTTTAGGAGACATTATTGAGTACTTTAGAACATCACAGAATACTTTAGGAGACTTTACAGAGTACTTTAGGAGACATTACAGAGTACTTTAGGACATTACAGAGTACTTTAGGACATTACTGAGTACTTTAGGACATCACAGAGTACTTTAGGACATCACATAGTACTTTAGGACATCACAGAGTACTTTAGGAAACATTACAGAGTACTTTAGGACATCACATAGTACTTTAGGACATCCCAGAGTACTTGAGGAGACATTACAGAGTACTTTAGGACATTATACGTCTAAACGTTAGTGAAAGTACTTTTAGTGTCTAAACGTTAGTAAAAGTACTTTAGGACATTACAGAGTACTTTAGGACATTATAGAGTACTTTAGGACATTACAGAGTACTTTAGAAGACATCACAGAGTACTTTAGGACATCACAGAGTACTTTAGGACATCACAGAGTACTTTAGGAGACATTATAGAGTACTTTAGGAGACATTACAGAGTACTTTAAGACATTACAGAGTACTTTAGGAGACATCACAGAGTACTTTAGGACATTACAGAGTACTTTAGGAGACATTACAGAGTACTTTAGTAGACATTACAGAGTACTTTAGGAGACATTACAGAGTACTTTAGGAGACATCACAGAGTACTTTAGGACATTACAGAGTACTTTAGGAGACATTATAGAGTACTTTAGGACATTACAGAGTACTTTAGGAGACATTACAGAGTACTTTAGAAGACATCACAGAGTACTTTAGGACATCACAGAGTACTTTAGGACATCACAGAGTACTTTAGGAGACATTATAGAGTACTTTAGGAGACATTACAGAGTACTTTAAGACATTACAGAGTACTTTAGGAGACATCACAGAGTACTTTAGGACATTACAGAGTACTTTAGGAGACATTACAGAGTACTTTAGTAGACATTACAGAGTACTTTAGGAGACATTACAGAGTACTTTAGGAGACATCACAGAGTACTTTAGGACATTACAGAGTACTTTAGGAGACATTATAGAGTACTTTAGGACATTACAGAGTACTTTAGGAGACATTACAGAGTACTTTAGGAGACATCACAGAGTACTTTAGGACATTACAGAGTACTTTAGGAGACATTACAGAGTACTTTAGGAGACATCACAGAGTACTTTAGGACATTACAGAGTACTTTAGGAGACATTATAGAGTACTTTAAGACATTACAGAGTACTGTAGGAGACATTACAGAGTACTTTAGGAGACATCACAGAGTACTTTAGGACATTACAGAGTACTTTAGGAGACATTATAGAGTACTTTAAGACATTACAGAGTACTGTAGGAGACATTACAGAGTACTTTAGGAGACATTACAGAGTACTTTAGGAGACATCACAGAGTACTTTAGGACATTACAGAGTACTTTAGGAGACATTACAGAGTACTTTAGGAGACATCACAGAGTACTTTAGGACATCACAGAGTACTTTGAGACATCACAGAGTACTTTGAGAGATTGCAGAGTACTTTAGGAGACATCACAGAGTACTTTGAGACATTGCAGAGTACTTTAGGAGACATCACAGAGTACTTTGAGACATCACAGAGTACTTTGAGACATTGCAGAGTACTTTGAGACATTATAGAGTACTTTAGGAGACATTATAGAGTACTTTAAGACATTACAGAGTACTTTAGGAGACATCACAGAGTACTTTAGGACATCACAGAGTACTTTAGGACATCACAGAGTACTTTAGGAGACATTATAGAGTACTTTAGGAGACATCACAGAGTACTTTAGGACATCACAGAGTACTTTAGGAGACATCACAGAGTACTTTAGGAGACATCACAGAGTACTTTAGGAGACATCACAGAGTACTTTAGGAGACATCACAGAGTACTTTAGGACATCACAGAGTACTTTAGGAGACATCACAGAGTACTTTAGGAGACATCACAGAGTACTTTAGGAGACATTATAGAGTACTTTAGGAGACATCACAGAGTACTTTAGGAGACATCACAGAGTACTTTAGGAGACATCACAGAGTACTTTAGGAGACATCACAGAGTACTTTAGGAGACATCACAGAGTACTTTAGGAGACATCACAGAGTACTTTAGGAGACATCACAGAGTACTTTAGGACATCACAGAGTACTTTAGGAGACATCACAGAGTACTTTAGGAGACATCACAGAGTACTTTAGGAGACATCACAGAGTACTTTAGGAGACATCACAGAGTACTTTAGGAGACATCACAGAGACTGCTATACTACTGAAGATATACGGTAATACTTCCAAATGCACTTTAACACAGTTACTGA
>CADEHL010000369.1:32500-40907 GCA_902827135.1 Harpagifer antarcticus
AGATCTTGTACTTGAGTAAAAGTAGAAGTACGCAGATCTTGTACTTGAGTAAAAGTAGAAGTACTCAGATCTTGTACTTGAGTAAAAGTAGAAGTACTCTGATCTTGTACTTGAGTAAAAGTAGAAGTACTCTGATCTTGTACTTGAGTAAAAGTAGAAGTACTCTGATCTTGTACTTGAGTAAAAGTAGAAGTACTCTGATCTTGTACTTGAGTAAAAGTAGAAGTACTCTGATCTTGTTCTTGAGTAAAAGTAGAAGTACTCTGATCTTGTACTTGAGTAAAAGTAGAAGTACTCTGATCTTGTTCTTGAGTAAAAGTAGAAGTACTCTGATCTTGTACTTGAGTAAAAGTAGAAGTACTCTGATCTTGTTCTTGAGTAAAAGTAGAAGTACTCTGATCTTGTACTTGAGTAAAAGTAGAAGTACTCTGATCTTGTTCTTGAGTAAAAGTAGAAGTACTCTGATCTTGTACTTGAGTCAAAGTAGAAGTACTCAGATCTTGTACTTGAGTCAAAGTAGAAGTACTCTGATCTTGTTCTTGAGTAAAAGTAGAAGTACTCAGATTGTGTACTTGAGTAAAAGTAGAAGTACTCAGATCTTGTACTTGAGTCAAAGTAGAAGTACTCTGATCTTGTACTTGAGTAAAAGTAGAAGTACGCAGATCTTGTACTTGAGTAAAAGTAGAAGTACTCAGATCTTGTACTTGAGTAAAAGTAGAAGTACTCAGATCTTGTACTTGAGTAAAAGTAGAAGTACTCAGATCTTGTACTTGAGTAAAAGTAGAAGTACGCAGATCTTGTACTTGAGTAAAAGTAGAAGTACTCAGATCTTGTACTTGAGTAAAAGTAGAAGTACGCAGATCTTGTACTTGAGTAAAAGTAGAAGTACTCAGATCTTGTATTTGAGTCAAAGTAGAAGTACTCTGATCTTGTACTTGAGTAAAAGTAGAAGTACTCAAATCTTGTACTTGAGTAAAAGTAGAAGTACTCAGATCTTGTATTTGAGTCAAAGTAGAAGTACTCTGATCTTGTACTTGAGTAAAAGTAGAAGTACTCTGATCTTGTACTTGAGTAAAAGTAGAAGTACTCAGATCTTGTATTTGAGTCAAAGTAGAAGTACTCTGATCTTGTACTTGAGTAAAAGTAGAAGTACTCTGATCTTGTACTTGAGTAAAAGTAGAAGTACTCTGATCTTGTACTTGAGTAAAAGTAGAAGTACTCTGATCTTGTACTTGAGTAAAAGTAGAAGTACTCAGACTTTGTACTTGAGTAAAAGTAGAAGTACTTAGATTGTGTACTTGAGTCAAAGTAGAAGTACTCAGATCTTGTACTTGAGTAAAAGTAGAAGTACTCTGATCTTGTACTTGAGTAAAAGTAGAAGTACTCTGATCTTGTACTTGAGTAAAAGTAGAAGTACTCAGATCTTGTACTTGAGTAAAAGTAGAAGTACTCTGATCTTGTACTTGAGTAAAAGTAGAAGTACTCTGATCTTGTATTTGAGTCAAAGTAGAAGTACTCTGATCTTGTACTTGAGTAAAAGTAGAAGTACTGATCGGTAGAGAGGGAGTATCGATCGATCGGTAGAGAGGGAGTATCGATCGATCGGTAGAGAGGGAGTATCGATCGATCGGTAGAGAGGGAGTATCGATCGAGAGGGAGTATCGATCGGTCGGTAGAGAGGGAGTATCGGCCGATCGAGAGGGAGTATCGATCGGTCGGTAGAGAGGGAGTATCGGCCGATCGGTAGAGAGGGAGTATCGATCGAGAGGGAGTATCGATCGAGCGGTAGAGAGGGAGGTATCCGATCGATCGGTAGATAAGGAAGGGAGTATCGTACGAGAGGGAGTATCGATCGGTCGGTGGATAGAGTAGGGACGTGTATCGGCCGATCGAGAGGGAGTATCCGATCGGTCCGAGTCGAGAGGGAAGTATCCGGACCGAGTCGGTAGAGAGGGGAGTATCGATCTGGTACGGTAGAGAGGGAGTATCGGCCGGTCGGTAGAGAGGGAGTATCGGCCGATCCGGTAGAGAGTGAGTTAATCGGCCGATCGGTAGAGAGTGAGTAATTCGATCGGTCCGGTAGAGAGGGATGTATCGCGCGATCGGTAGGAGAGTGGATAAGATCGATCGGGTCGGTAGAGAGTGAGTATCGGCCGATCTCGATCGGTAGAGAGTGAGTATCGGCCGATCTCGATCGGTAGAGAGTGAGTATCGATCGGTAGAGAGTGAGTATCGATCGATCGGTAGAGAGGGAGTATCGATCGACCGGTAGAGAGTGAGTATCGGCCGATAGATCGATCGGTAGAGAGGGAGTATCGATCGATCGGTAGAGAGGGGAGTATCGATCGATCGGTAGAGAGGGAGTATCGATCGATCGGTAGAGAGGGAGTATCGATCGATCGGTAGAGAGGGAGTATCGATCGATCGGTAGAGAGGGAGTATCGATCGATCGGTAGAGAGTGAGTATCGATCGGTAGAGAGTGAGTATCGATCGATCGGTAGAGAGGGAGTATCGGCCGATCGGTAGAGAGGGAGTATCGGCCGATCGGTAGGAGAGGGAGTAATCGGCCGATCGGTAGAGAGGGAGGTATCGGCCGATCGGTAGAGAGGGAGTATCGGCCGATCGGTAAGAGAGGGAGTATCGATCGATCGGGTAGAGAGGGAGTATCGATCGATCGGTAGAGAGGGAGTATCGATCGATCGGTAGAGAGGGAGTATCGATCGATCGGTAGAGAGGGAGTATCGATCGATCGGTAGAGAGGGAGTATCGATCGATCGGTAGAGAGTGAGTATCGATCGGTAGAGAGTGAGTATCGATCGATCGGTAGAGAGGGAGTATCGGCCGATCGGTAGAGAGGGAGTATCGGCCGATCGGTAGAGAGGGAGTATCGGCCGATCGGTAGAGAGGGAGTATCGGCCGATCGGTAGAGAGGGAGTATCGGCCGATCGGTAGAGAGGGAGTATCGATCGATCGGTAGAGAGGGAGTATCGGCCGATCGGTAGAGAGGGAGTATCGATCGATCGGTAGAGAGGGAGTATCGATCGATCGGTAGAGAGGGAGTATCGATCGATCGGTAGAGAGGGAGTATCGATCGATCGGTAGAGAGGGAGTATCGATCGATCGGTAGAGAGTGAGTATCGATCGATCGGTAGAGAGGGAGTATCGATCGGTAGAGAGGGAGTATCGGCCGATCGGTAGAGAGGGAGTATCGGCCGATCGGTAGAGAGGGAGTATCGATCGATCGGTAGAGAGGGAGTATCGATCGGTAGAGAGGGAGTATCGATCGGTAGAGAGTGAGTATCGATCGATCGGTAGAGAGGGAGTATCGGCCGATCGGTAGAGAGGGAGTATCGGCCGATCGGTAGAGAGGGAGTATCGATCGATCGGATGATATACAGGACTGTCTCAGAAAATTAGAATATTGTGATAAAGTTCTTTATTTCTGTAATGCAATTAAAAAAACAAAAATGTCATACATTCTGGATTCATTACAAATCAACTGAAATATTGCAAGCCTTTTATTATTTTAATATTGCTGATTATGGCATACAGCTTAAGAAACTCAAAAATCCTATTTCAAAAAATTAGAATAGTTCCTCAGACCAAGTAAAAAAAAAAGATTTATAACAGCAAAACACAATCAAACATTTGAAAATGTCCATTAATGCACTCAGTACTTGGTTGGGAATCCTTTTGCACGGATTACTGCATCAATGCGGCGTGGCATGGAGGCAATCAGCCTGTGGCATTGCTGAGGTGTTATGGATGCCCAGGATGCTTCAATAGCGGCCTTTAGCTCATTAGCATTGTTGGGTCTGGTGTCTTTCAGCTTCTTCTTCACAATACCCCACATATTCTCTATGGGGTTCAGGTCAGGGGAATTTGCAGGCCAATCGAGGACAGTAATGCCATGGTCAGTACACCAGTTACTGGTGGTTTTGGCACTGTGGGCAGGTGCCAGATCATGCTGGAAAATGAATTCCTCATCTCCATAGAGCTTCTCAGCAGACGGAAGCATGTAGTGCTCTAAAATCTCTTGGTACACAGCTGCATTTACTCTGGGCTTGATGAAACACAGTGGACCAACACCAGCAGCTGACATGGCTCCCCAAACCATCGCTGACTGTGGGAACTTCACACTGGATTTCAAGCAACTTGGATTTTGCTCCTCTCCAGCCTTTCTCCAGACTCTGGCGCCTTGACTTCCAAATGAAATACAAAACTTGCTTTCGTCTGAAAAGAGGACTTTGGACCACTGTGCAACTGTCCAGTGCTTCTTTTCCTTAGCCCAAGTCAGACGCCTCTTCCGTTGTCTTGAGTTCAGAAGTGGCTTGACCATGGGAATACGGCTATTGTAGCCCATTTCCCGGACACGTCTGTGAACAGTGACTTTTGATACCTGGACTCCAGCTTCAGTCCACTGTCTTTGAAGCTCCCCCAAATTCTGGAAGCGACTCTTCTTCACAATGCTGTTAAGGCTGCGGTCATCTCTCTTGGTTGTGCAGCGTTTCCTGCCACATTTCCCCCTTCCAACAGACTTTTTGTGGATGTGCTTTGAAACTGCACTCTGTGAACAGCTTGCTCTTTGAGAAATGTCTTTTTGTGTCTTACCCTCCTGATGGAGGGTGTCAATGACGGTCCTCTGGACAGCAGTCAGATCAGCAGTCTTCCCCATACTTGTGATTTAGTTTACTGAACCAAGCTGAGTGTTTTTCAAGGCTCAGGAAACCCTTGCAGGTGTTTCGAGTTAATTAGACGATTCAAGTGATTCGTTGAACACCCTACTAGTATACTTTTTCATGATATTCTAATATTTAGAGATAGGATTTTTGAGTTTTCTTAAGCTGTATGCCATAATCAGCAATATTAAAATAATAAAAGGCTTGCAATATTTCAGTTGATTTGTAATGAATCCAGAATGTATGACATTTTTGTTTTTTTAATTGCATTACAGAAAATAAAGAACTTTATCACAATATTCTAATTTTCTGAGACAGTCCTGTATATACAATTACATTTCTCTGTGTGTGTGTGTGTGTGTGTGTTTCACTGTCTCTCAGGTTGTGGCATGTGTACATATTGGGCAGCAAGATGTGCCTTGTCTCCTTCTCCTAGGAGGACTCTCAGCCTTGAGAGGTCATTAACCTCTCTCTCCCTCTCTCTCTCTCTCCCTTTCCCTCTCTCTCTCACCTCCCTCTCTCTCTCTCCCTCCCTCTCTCTCCCTCTCTCTCTCTCTCAGTCTTGAGAGGTCATTAACCCCTCTCTCTCTCCCTCTCTCTCTCTCTCAGTCTTGAGAGGTCATCAACCCCTCTCTCTCTCCCTCTCTCTCTCTCTCTGTCTTGAGAGGTCATCAACCCCTCTCTCTCCCTCCCTCTCTCTCTCTCTCCCTCTCTCTCAGTCTTGAGAGGTCATCAACCTCTCTCTCTCCCTCTCTCTCTCTTGAGAGGTCATCAACCTCCTTGAAACCTGGGATCACAGAGTTCAACTTGTTCTAGTAAACGCTCCTTACTTCGTTGAATGTTTGACTTCAGGAGGAAGTGCATCTCAGTCTCACCTGTCGTACAGTCACCACATATTCTGTCTCTCTCCCCCTCTCTCTCTCTGCTCTCTTTTGAGTGTTAATGATCAGTGGGTATCTGCAGAGTTCTGCATGCAAAGCCTCTGTTGGATGTCTGTCCCAGCGGGTATAGCTCTGGGGACTGAGTGTTGGATGTCTGTCCCAGCGGGTAGAGCTCTGGGGACTGAGTGTTGGATGTCTGTCCCAGCGGGTAGAGCTCTGGGGACTGAGTGTTGGATGTCTGTCCCAGCGGGTAGAGCTCTGGGGACTGAGTGTTGGATGTCTGTCCCAGCGGGTATAGCTCTGGGGACTGAGTGTTGGATGTCTGTCCCAGCGGGTATAGCTCTGGGGACTGAGTGTTGGATGTCTGTCCCAGCGGGTAGAGCTCTGGGGACTGAGTGTTGGATGTCTGTCCCAGCAGGTAGAGCTCTGGGGACTGAGTGGACCCCACACTTCACTACCGTACAGCGCAATGGGCTGGATCACACCATCAAAGACTTTGAGCCAGATTTTAATTGGAATTTGGACATTATAAAATGTTCTCTTGATTGCATGTAGAGCTCTTCTGGCTCTTTCTCTGAGTGCATTCACTGCCATGTTGAAACGTCCCGATGCTGTTCTGGTTAAACCGAGGTAGCTATAACTCACACTATGTTCCATGATATGATTGTTTATGGTAAAATGGTATTTGTTCTCCTGACATCTGGGGCGTCTTTGGAAAACCATGACATTAGTTTTGTTCATATTGACTGCAGGGCCCAGTTCTGACAGTACTGGTCTACTCTGTCCAGCTGTTGTTGCAGTCCTTGTTCAGTAGGAGACAGCAGAACAAGGTCATCAGCATAAAGCAGACACTTCACCTCTCTCTCTAGGAGGCAGAGGCCAGGAGTGATCCAACTGAACAGCAACTTCATTTATATATTCAATAAAGTGGGACTTAAATTGCAACCCTGACGAACGCCTCTTCTCTGGGCGAAGAATTCAGTTTGTCTCCAATTTTAACTGCACACTTATTCCCTAAATACATTGATCAAACCAGAGCGTACATGTTGCCCCCTATACCACAATGTAGAAGTCTATGATAGAGCCCTTCGTGCCGAATAGAGTCCAAAGCTTTTTAGAAATCAATGAAACAAGTGAATATCTCACCATGTTGTGTTTGGTGTCCATGTTGTTAACTAAAGTGTGAAGGGTATACACATGGTCGCTGGAGCGCTGTTTTGGGAGGAAGCCAATTAGATTTATACTCAAGATGGATTGTTGGTGAAGGAAATCTTGTATTCTTTTATTTAGAATGCTACAGAATAATTTCCCCAGACAGCTGCTGACACAGACGCCACGGTAGTTCTTAGGGTCTGATTCCCAGACAGCTGCTGACACAGACGCCACGGTAGTTCTTAGGGTCTGATCCCCAGACGGCTGCTGACACTGACGCCGCGGTAGTTCTTAGGGTCTGATTCCCAGACAGCTGCTGACACTGACGCCGCGGTAGTTCTTAGGGTCTGATCCCCAGACAGCTGCTGACACAGACGCCACGGTAGTTCTTAGGGTCTGATTCCCAGACGGCTGCTGACACAGACGCCACGGTAGTTCTTAGGGTCTGATTCCCAGACAGCTGCTGACACAGACGCCACGGTAGTTCTTAGGGTCTGATTCCCAGACAGCTGCTGACACAGACGCCACGGTAGTTCTTAGGGTCTGATTCCCAGACGGCTGCTGACACAGACGCCACGGTAGTTCTTAGGGTCTGATTGTCTCCACTCTTATGAATGGGGGAGATGAGCCCTTTGCACCAGGTGAGAACATCCTGACTGCAATACGATACTGAACAGCTTGAACACTGGACCTGCATCTCTGGGCATTTCCTTGAATGTTGTCTGGGCCTCAAGCTTTCCTTGGCCGGAGAGATTGTGTCTGTGTGCTCAACTCTTCCCAAGTCATTGGGAAATCAAGGGGCTTTTGGTGGTCTTTAATAGTTTCTTCTAATGTCTGGAGTTTCTCTTTTGTAATACATTTGAATTCATTAGATTTATTGGTCTTTGTACAAACTTTCTAAATGTTCTCTCCAGATGTCACCGTTTTGGATGGTAATGCTTGAGGTTGTTTTGTGTTGAAGTTGTTCCACAGATCCCAGAATTGATTTTGATCAAAGGCTTTCTCGATATCCTCAAGGTTCATGTGGGTATCCTTTAGTTCTTTGTTCCTTATTGTACATTTATATTTGTTTGAAACGTCATTGTATCTAATGCGTAAGGCTGGGTTGTTTGGTCTTGCGTTCCTGGTCAAACCATGTGTCAGCGTTTTGCCTTTGAACAGGCTTCTGCTTGTGTTTGATGAGGTCAGCTTTAAGAGCTGCCTAATATCATAGTGATATAATCAATGGCCGTGTTTACACCATCTGTGGTAGGAGCATGTTGATGTTGGTCAAACAGTGACATCAGGTGAGGTCAAGGCCATGGCGGATCTGTCTCCACTGTCTGGGGCCCGTCTGTAAGTAGGATGTAATGTGTACAGCGGACTGGGTTCCCTTGTTGTGTCACTCATCGGACCTGAGAGTCTAAAGAACACATTGATTGGTTGTGGTCTGAAAGGGGGTTTGCAGTCTGACAGCGAATCACTAATAGAGGAGGGGTCCATGTCAGTGATTGCATAGTCTACTACATACCGTTCACTATGTACAGGCCTCTCTCTGAACCTCCCGTTCACTATGTACAGGTCCCTCTCTCTCTCTCTCTCTCTGAACCTCCCGTTCACTATGTACAGGTCTCTCTCTCTCTCTCTCTCTCTCTCTCTCTCTCTCTGAACCTCCCGTTCACTATGTACAGGTCTCTCTCTCTTCCTCTCTCTCT